>JASVEL010010950.1:0-18712 GCA_032618575.1 Nicotiana noctiflora
CTAATACGATTGTAGTCATAGGAACTTTCGTTTATATATCGTGGTTGTTATTTAGTAATTGGCCGTGAATGAATATCATTTGATTCATATACTAGGACGCATCGGCCTACGACAACCACATATATCCATTTGACTAATACGATTATAGTCATAACAGATTGGGAGTAATGTAATACGATTGTAGTAGGACGCATCGGCCTACGACAACCACATAAGTCCATTTGACTAATACGATTGTAGTAATAGGACATTCCATTTATATATCATGGTTGTGATTAGTAATTGACCTTCTATGAATATTATTTCATTCATATACTAGGACGCATCGGCCTACGACAACCACATAAGTCCATTGGACTAATACGATTGTAGTCATAACAGATTTGGAGTAATGTAACACGATTGTAGTAGGACGCATCGGCCTACGACAACCACATAAGTCCATTTGACTAATACGATTGTAGTAGGATGCATAGGCCTACGACAACCACATACTAGGATGCATCGGCCTACAACAACCACATAAGTCCGTTTGACTAATACGATTGTAGTAATAGGACCTTCCATTTATATATCGTGGTTGTTATTTAGTAATTGACCGCGAATGAATATTATTTCATTCATATACTAGGACGCATCGGCCTACGACAACCACTTAAGTCCACTGGACTAATACGATTGTAGTAATAGGACCTTCTGTTTATATATCGTTGTTGTTATTTAGTAATTGACCATCTATGAATATTATTTCATTCATATACTAGGACGCATCGGCCTACGACAACCACATAAGTCCAGTTTACTAATACGATTGTAGTCATAGGAATTTCAGTTAATATATCGTGGTTTTTATTTAGTAAATTGGCCGTGAATGAATATGATTTCATTCATATATTTGGACGCATCGGCCTACTACAACCATATAAGTCCATTGGACTAATATGATTGTAGTCATAAGAACTTTCGTTTATATATCGTGGTTGTTATTTTGTAATTGACCGTGAATGAAAATGATTTAATTCATATACTAGGATGCATCGGCCTACGACAATCACATAAGTCCATTTGACTAATACGATTGTAGTCATAACAGATTGGGAGTAATGTAATACGATTGTAGTAGGACGCATCGGCATACGACAACCATATACGTCCATTTGACTAATACGATTGTAGTAATAGGACCTTCCATTTATATATCATGGTTGTTATTTAGTAATTGACCATCTATGAATATTATTTCATTCATATACTAGGACGCATCGGCCTACGACAACCACATAAGTCCATTGGACTGATACGATTGTAGTCATATGACCTTCCGTTTATATATCGTTGTTGTTATTTAGTAATTGGCAGTGAATGAATATGATTTCATTCATATACTAGGACGCAGCGGCCTATGACAACCACATAAGTCCATTTGACTAATATGAATTGTAGTCATAACAGATTGGGAGTAATGTAATACGATTGTAGTAGGACGCATCGGTATACGACAAACACATAAGTCCATTTGACTAATACGGTTGTAGTAATAGGACATTCCGTTTATATATCGTGGTTGATTAGTAATTCACCATCTATGAATATTAGTTAATTCATATACTAGGACGCAACGGCCTAGGACAACCACATAAGTCCATTTGACTAATACGATTGTAGTCATAATAGATTGGGAGTAATGTAATACGATTGTAGTAGGACGCATCGGCCAACGAAAACTAGATAAGTCGATTAGACTAATACGATTGTAGTCATAGGAACTTTCGTTTATATATCATGGTTATTATTTAGTAATTGGCCGTGAATGAATATCATTTCATTCATATACTAGGACGCATCGGCCTACGACAACCAAATATATCCATTTGACTAATACGATTGTAGTCATAACAGATTGGGAGTAATGTAATACGATTGTAGTAGGACGCATCGGCCTACGACAACCACATAAGTCCATTAGACTAATACGGTTGTAGTAATAGGACATTCCATTTATATATCGTGGTTGTTATTTAGAAATTGACCATCTATGAATATTATTTCATTCATATACTAGGACGCATTGGCCTACGACAACCACATAAGTCCGTTGGACTAATACGATTGTAGTCATAACAGATTGGGAGTAAGCTAATACGATTGTAGTAGGACGCATCGTCCTACGTCAACCACATAAGTCCATTGGACTAATACGATTGTAGTCATAACAGATTGGGAGTAATGTAATACAATTGTAGTAGGACGCATCGGTCTACGACAACCACATAAGTCCATTTGACTAATACGATTGTAGTAATAGGACCTTCCGTTTATATATCGTGGTTGTTATTTAGTAATTGACCGTAAATGAATATGATTTCATTCATATACTAGGACGCAACGGCCTAGGACAACCACATACCATTTGACTAATACGATTGTAGTCATAACAGATTGAGAGTAATGTAATATGATTATAGTAGGACGCATCGGCCTACGACAACCACATAAGTCCATTTGACTAATACGGTTGTAGTAATAGGACATTCCATTTATATATCTTGGTTGTTATTAGTAATTGACCTTCTATGAATATTATTTCATTCATATACTAGAACGCATCGGCCTACGACAACCACATAAGTCCATTGGACTAATACGATTGTAGTCATAACAGATTGGGAGTAATGTTACACGATTGTAGTAGGACGCATCGGCCTACGAAAACCACATAAGTCCATTTGACTAATACGATTGTAGTAGGACGCATCGGCCTACAACAACCACATAAATCCATTGACTAATACGATTGTGGTAATAGGACCTTCCATTTATATATCGTGGTTGTTATTTAGTAATTGACCGCGAATGAATATTATTTCATTCATATACTAGGAAGCATCGGACTACGACAACCACATAAGTCCACTGGACTAATACGATTGTAGTAATAGTAACTTCCGTTTATATATCGTGGTTGTTATTTAGTAATTGACCATTTATGAATATTATTTCATTCATATACTAGGATACATTGGCCTACGACAACCACATAAGTCCATTTGACTAATACGATTGTAGTCATAGGAACTTCCGTTTATATATCGTGGTTGTTATTTAGTAATTGACCATCTATGAATATTATTTCATTCATATACTAGCACGCATCAGCCTATGACAACCACATAAGTCCATTTGACTAATACGATTGTAGTCATAACAGATTGGGAGTGATGTAATACGATTGTAGTACGACGCATCGGCTGACGACAACCACATAAGTCCATTAGACTAATACGATTGTAGTAATAGGACATTCCATTTATATATTATGGTTGTTATTTGGTAATTTACGATCTATGAATATTATTTCATTCATATACTAGGACGCAACGGCCTAGGACAACCACATAAGTCCAATTGACTAATACGATTGTAGTCATAATAGATTGGGAGTAATGTAATACGATTGTAGTAGGACGCATCGGCCTACGAAAACCACATTAGTCCATTGGACTAATACGATTGTAGTCATAGGAACTTTCATTTATATATCGTGGTTGTTATTTAGTAATTGGTCGTGAATGAATATCATTTCATTCATATAGTAGGACGCATCGGCCTACGAAAACCACATATATCGATTTGACTAATACGATTGTAGTCATAACAGATTGGGAGTAATGCAATACGATTGTAGTAGGACGCATCGGCCTACGACAACCACATAAGTCCATTTGACTAATACGGTTATAGTAATAGGACATTCCATTTATATATCGTGGTTGTTATTTAGTAATTGACCATCAATGAATATTATTTCATTCATATACAAGGACGCATCGGCCTACAACGACCACATAAGTCCATTGGACTAATACGATTGAAGTCATAGGAACTTCCGTTTATATATCGTGGTTGTTATTTATTAATTGACCGTGAATGAATATGATTTAATTCATATACTATGACGCATCGGCCTACGACAACCACATAAGTCCATTTGACTAATACGATTGAAGTAATAGGACCTTCCGTTTATATATCGTGGTTGTTATTTAGAAATTGACCATCTATGAATATTAATTCATTCATATACTAGGACGCATTGGTCTACGACAACCACATAAGTCCATTGGACTAATACGATTGTAGTCATAACAGATTGGGAGTAAGCTAATACGATTGTAGTAGGACGCATCGTCCTACGTCAACCAAATACTAGGACGCATCGGCCTACGACAACCACATAAGTCCATTTGACTAATACGATTGTTGTCATTACAGATTGGGAGTAATGTAATACAATTGTAGTAGGACGCATCGGTCTACGACTACCACATAAGTCCATTTGACTAATACGATTGTAGTAATAAGACCCTCCGTTTATACATCGTGGTTGTTATTTAGTAATTGACCGTAAATTAATATGATTTCATTCTTATACTAGGACGCATCGGCCTACGACAACCACATAAGTCCATTTGACTAATACGATTGTAGTCATAACAGATTGGGAGTGATGTAATACGATTGTAGTACGACGCATCGGCCTACGACAACCACATAAGTCCATTTGACTAATACGATTGTAGTAATAGGACATTCCGTTTTTATATTGTGGTTGTTGTTTGGAAATTTACTATCTATGAATATTATTTCATTCATATACTAGGACGCAACGGCTTAGGACAACCACATAAGTCCAATTGACGAATACGATTGTAGTCATAATAGATTGGGAGTAATGTAATACGATTGTAGTAGGACGCATCGGCCTACGAAAACCACAGAAGTCCATTGGACTAATACGATTGTAGTCATAGGAACTTTCGTTTATATATCGTGGTTGTTATTAAGTAATTGGCCGTGAATGAATATCATTTCATTCATATACTAGGACGCATCGGCCTACGACAACCACATAATCCATTTGACTAATACGATTGTAGTCATAACAGATTGGGAGTACTGTAATACGATTGTAGTAGGACGCATCGGCCTACGACAACCACATAAGTCCATTTGACTAATACGGTTGTAGTAATAGGACATTCCATTTATATATCGTGGTTGTTATTAGTAATTGACCTTCTATGAATATTATTTCATTCATATACTAGGACGCATCGGCCTACGACAACCACATAAGTCCATTGGAGTAATACGATTGTAGTCATAACAGATTGGGAGTAATGCAACACGATTGTAGTAGGACGCATCGGCCTACGACAACAACATAAATTCATTTGACTAATACGATTGTAGTAGGACGCATCGGCCTACGACAACCACATACTAGGATGCATCGGCCTACAACAACTACATAAGTCCATTTGACTAATACGATTGTAGTAATAGGACCTTCCATTTATATATCGTGGTTGTTATTTAGTAATTGACCGCGAATGAATATTATTTCATTCATATACTAGGACGCATCGGCCTACGACAACCACATAAGTCCACTGTTCTAATACGATTGTAGTAATAGGACCTTCCATTTATATATCGTGGTTGTTATTTAGTAATTGGCAGTGAATGAATATGATTTCATTCATATACTAGGACGCAGCGGCCTACGACAACCACATAAGTCCATTTGACTAATACGATTGTAGTCATAGGAACTTCCGTTTATATATCGTGGTTGTTATTTAGTAATTGACCGTGAATGAATATGATTTCATTCATATACTAGGACGCATCGGCCAACGACAACCACATAAGTCCATTGGACTAATACGATTGTAGTAGGACGAATCGGCCTACCACAACCACATAAGTCCATTTGACTCATACGATTGTAGTAATAGGAACTTCCATTTATATATCGTTGTTGTTATTTAGTAATTGACCATCTATGAATATGATTTCATTCATATACTAGGACGCACCGGCCTACGACAACCACATAAGTCCAATGGACTAATACGATTGTAGTCATTGGAACTTCCGTTTATATATCATAGTTGTTATTTAGTAATTGACCGTGAATGAATATTATTTCATTCATATACTAGGACGCATCGGCCTACGACAACCACATAAGTCCATTTGACTAATACGATTGTAGTCATAACAGATTAGGAGTAATGTAATACAATTATAGTAGGACGCATCGACCTACGACAACCACATAAGTCCATTTGACTAATACAATTGTAGTCATAGGAACTTCTGTTTATATATCGTGGTTTTTATTTAGTAATTGACCATGAATGAATATGATTTCATTCATATACTAGGAAGCATCGGCCTACGACAATCACATAAGTCCATTTGTCTAATACGACTGTAGTCATAATAGATTGGGAGTAATGTAATACGATTGTAGTCATAGGACCTTCCGTTTATATATCGTATTGGGAGTAATTTTATACATTCATACTAGGACGCATCGGGCTACTACAACCACATAAGTCCATTTGACTAATACGATTGTAGTAATAGGACCTTCCATTTATATACCGTGGTTGTTATTTAGTAATTGATCGTGAATGAATATTATTTCATTCATATACTAAGACGCATCGGCCTATGACAACCACATAAGTCCATTTGACTAATACGATTGTAGTCATAACAGATTTGGAGTAATGTAATACGATTGTAGTAGGACGCATGGGCCAACAACAACCACATACTAGGACGCATCTGCCTACGACAACCACATAAGTCCATTTGACTAATACGATTGTATTCATAGAAACTTCCGTTTATATATCGTGGTAGTTGTTTAGTAATTGACCATCTATGAATATGATTTCATTCATATACTAGGACACAATCGCCTACAACAATCACATAAGTCCATTTGACTAACACGATTGTAGTCATAACAGATTGGGAGTAATGTAATACGATTGTAGTAGGACGCATCGGCCTACGACAACCACATATGTCCATTTGACTAATACGATTGTAGTAATAGGACCTTCCGTTTATATATCGTGGTTCTTATTTAGTAATTGACCGTCAATGAATATTATTTCATTCATATACTAAGACGCATCGGTCTACGACTACCACATAAGTCCATTTTACTAATATGATTGTAGTCATCGGAACTTCCGTTTATATATCGTGGTTGTTATTTAGTAATTGATTGTGAATGAATATGATTTCATTCATATACTAGGACACATAGGCCTACGACAACCACATAAGTCCATTCGACTAATATGATTGTAGTATAACAGATTGGGAGTAATGTAATACGATTGTAGTAATAGGGCCTTCCGTTTATATATCTTGGTTGTTATTTAGTAATCGACCGTAAATGAATATGATTTCATTCTTATACTAGGACGCATCGGCCTACGACAACCACATAAGTCCATTTGACTAATACGATTGTAGTAATAGGACATTCCGTTTATATATTGTGGTTGTTATTTGGTAATTTACCATCTATGAATATTATTTCATTCATATACTAGGACGCAACGGCTTAGGACAACCACATAAGTCCAATTGACTAATACGATTGTAGTCATAAGAGATTGGGAGTAATGTAATACGATTGTAGTAGGACGCATCGGCCTCCGAAAACCACATAAGTCCATTGGACTAATACGATTGTAGTCATAGGAACTTTCGTTTATATATCGTGGTTGTTATTAAGTAATTGGTCGTGAATGAATATCATTTCATTCATATACTAGGACGCATCGGCCTACGACAACCACATAATCCATTTGACTAATACGATTGTAGTCATAACAGATTGGGAGTAATGTAATACGATTGTAGTAGGACGCATCGGCCTACGACAACCACATAAGTCCATTTGACTAATACGGTTGTAGTAATAGGACATTCCATTTATATATCGTGGTTGTTATTAGTAATTGACCTTCTAAGAATATTATTTCATTCATATACTATGATAGCATCCTAGGAAGCTCAATTCTATTCAAGTACAAGGATGAAGCGTTGCAATCTCAAAGAGGACCTTTAACAATATGTCCAGCTAAAGAATTTCAAAACACGATCATTGGACTTCAAGTGCACATAGAGAATCCTTTAATTGTCGAGAAAGAGCTCCAGCCCAGAGGAGAAGAGTTGTTGAAGTTTTACAATTATTTGATAGATCAAATTGAAGTCCAAGAAGAGGAAGATATGGTCACCCAAATCAGCCCTTGGAGTACACCAAAATGGCTCAAAATGAGCTTAAAAGAAGTCCTAAAGGAGGTACTACAAAAGGAGCCCAATTGGAATCCAAACAAATGGCCCAAACTAGTTATTTTAAGGCCCAAATCTGCCCCAAAGGATCTTGGCCGCCCCTCACCTAACCAAAGACTTATCTTAGACTTTAGAAACCACCTACCTCATTGTAATAATTGTGTTTTCCACTAGAACCACCCCACCTAGTTTTTAATGTTATTTTTATGCCTTTGTACTCCTATAAATAGGGTGGTCTTCTCCTTCATAAGATAGATTATTATTGATTGAATATATCATACTTTGAGAGTTCTTTTGAACCTTTGTTACTTGTGCTTTGAGATTTATCTTTCAACCTTTAGTAGTTCATAGTTCAAGGTAGTAAGATTACTTCTCTTTTGTGATATCTTTGATTCCTTTGTGGTATTCTTAGAAGGCGATTAATACTAATAATTGTTGTCTCAAGTTACTCGTAAAGTGGTCAAGATCCGATTCTATTGTTTTGATTTGCTTTTTAGGTAAAGGCGTTTGATTTCTTTCATAAATCAAGACGTTGTTACTTTGATCTTGTCAAGGCTATAGAACTTGCGTTCTTGAAAGTTCTCGGAATTCTTTCCTTGAATCTTTCCCATATCCTTTATTTTCGTCTCTTTAATTCTAGTTGTTCAATTCCTGTTGTTATTGCTTCCGCATTTATTTCTCAAATTCTTACTCTAGTTTGGATTCCCGACCTAGTTGTTATCAAGTGGTATCAGAGCGATTCTATCAAGATTCGTGCTTGATAATTCTTGGGATATTTTGAAAAAAAAAACAAAACAAAAAAAAATAAAATAAAAAAACGAAATCCAATTTAAAACAAGAAGAAATACAATTGCTTGTTCTCCAGGATATATCTTTTGTATCTAAGTGTTTCCAAAAATTAACAAAGAAAACAAGAAGAGAGATCCTTGATTTTCTTACTCTTTGTATTCTACACATTTATATTCTTTCCTTTTCGTTCGTGTCTTGTTTCAACCGAGTCTAAAAGTTCTAGGATTTGGTTCTTTCTTCTTTTATTTGTTCCCAAAAACAAAAGAAAAATCTGATTTTTACTACTGAGAACTACATACAAGTTGGGTTTAACTATAAATCTACAAAGTATTTTGTTCAAAGGTTATTTCGAAAAAAAAAACAAGAAAGAAAGGAAAGGTGTGTGTGAGAACAATTGAGGAAAACGCCCAATTGGAGAGACATATTTTCTTTAATCTATGACAAGATGTCTCAAACACCTAACTACAATGGAAAGAGGAAAGCGATGGTTCAACAATTTGAAAACTCGAACTTACAGTATATCGAATGGAAGGAAGACAATGGTAAAGTTATTTTTCAAACAAGAGCTAAAGTGGTGTGTGATGTCTTAAGTTATACCCTTAGAATTGACAAAGCTTTTGGCTATAACTTAATTAGCACTTATATGGTTGAGAAATTGAACTTGTCTTGTGTTGAACATTCTGAACCCTACATGTTGAAAGGAGAAAAGGTAGATAAAAGAGTGTTATTGTCATTCTCTATTGGAAGGTATGAGGATGTGATTTGGTGTGATGTCATTCCCATGAATAATTTTCATATCTTGTTGGAAAGGCCATGGTATATCTATAGAAATGCTTCATATAGTATCCAAAAAAATAGATACTCTTTTGAGTTTAATGGGAAGAAATGCATTCTTGGTCCTTTGACTCCCTCACAAATTTGTAAAGATGAAAAGATTGTTAAAGAAAATATGGAAAAATACGAGAGAGAAAAGAATGAGAGTCGTAAGGGAGTGCATGTTGACATTCCAAGAGCTAGTGATCTTGAGAAGAAAGAAAAGAGAGAAGACAATGAGATAAACATAGTCTATGAGGTAGAGAGAGAAAACATGAGGGATTGAGTGAAGGAAAAGAACTCTTTAGTGAGAGAAAAGAGGCTAAGGGCGAGGAAAACAGTAGTCTTGTGATAAAAGCCAAAGAAAGTAGCAAGAAAAAAGTTTCTTTACTTCCTAACCCATTAACTCTTTCCTGTTTTAGTTCTTTTGATTTTGTGCAGCCACGTGTTGAAATACCTTTTGAAAGGGGTAGTGAGGTGCAAGATATGGTGGCAAAAGATCCAATTGGATTGCAACATAAATTCGGCAATATCAATTCTTGTTGGATCGTGGAAGATAAAAGCTTGGTTAAAGTCTTTGTTATTGAACCTTTTAAATATTTTGATTCTTATTTACAAGGTTATGACACGGAGTTTCCTAAAAGCATTACTAAGTTACAGCCATTGCATAAAAGAATACAAGGTGATGATATTCCATTGGTAAATAAGTCCAAGTATGGTATATACAATTGGTTTATTTGCATTCTTAGTCTTTCTAGAACACCTAAAGTATTTTTCGAGGTAATGAATTATACTCTTATATCTTATGTTGGTGACTTTATAATTTTTGTGGATGATGATAGCTTGATGCACATCAAGTCATTAAATGTAATATCTAAGTTAAACTGCAAGAGTAATTTGCTTCTTTTTGATATTATGTTTGAAATAAATGATCACGTAATCCAACTTTATGATAAGAGGCATGAAATTAATGAGAAGAGGCTTGCGAATGAGTTAAATATTTCTTCTTCTCTTATTCAAGTGGTTAATGAGTTTTCATATGATAAGTTGCTAGAATGTGATTGTTGTGGTATGATGTGGAGTCGTTCTTCAAGTCATGTTTTTTGTGAGCTTGTAAAAGTATTTGTTATTAGTAAAGTGGATAAGCATGATGGTTGTAACATTTGTGATCAAGTACTCTTTCAAGAAGAGAAATCCTTGAAATACTTGAAAGGTCAAGGTAAGCTCAGTAGAAGGCATGCTAAGTGGGTTGAATTCACTGAAACTTTTCCTTATGTAATTTCTTACAACCAAGGGAAGAGAATGTTGTTGATGATGCACTTTCAAGAAGGACAAAGGCTGAGATGATGAAAAAAATTCATGAGCAAACAAGGCTTGCAATTGAGAAGAAAAATGAGCAAACAGCCTTAAGAAAGAACAAGGATCGAAAACAGGTTAATTTTAACCCTGGAGATTTAGTTTGGGTTGACTTTAGAAAGGAGAGATTTCCTTCCAAAATAAAGTCAAAGTTGCATCCTAGAGGAGATGACCCTTTTCAATTCCTTGAAAAGATTGGAGACAATGCATACAAGCTGGACCTTCCTGGTGAGTTTCAAGTAAATACTACATTTAATGTTGCTGACTTGTCTTTGTTTGACGTAGGATCGAATTCGAGGACGAATTCTTTTCAAGAAGAGGGGAATGATAGCATCCTAGGAAGCTCAATTCTATTCAAGTACAAGGATGAAGTGTTGCAATCTCAAAGAGGACCTTTAACAATATGTCCAGCTATAGAATTTCAAAACATGATCATTGGACTTCAAGTGCACATAGAGAATCCTTTAATTGTCGAGAAAGAGCTCCAGCCCAGAGGAGAAGAATTGTTGAAGTTTTACAATTATTTGATAGATCAAATTGAAGTCCAAGAAGAGGAAGATATGGTCACCCAAATCAGCCCTTGGAGTACACCAAAATGGCTCAAAATGAGCTTAAAAGAAGTCCAAAAGGAGGTACTACAAACGGAGCCCAATTGGAGTCCAAACAAATGGCCTAAACTAGTTGTTTTAAGACCCAAATCTGCCCCAAAGGGTCTTGGCCGCCCCTCACCTAACCAAAGACTTTTCTTAGACTTTCGAAACCACCTACCTCATTGTAATAATTGTGTTTTCCACTAGAACCACCCCACCTAGTTTTTAATGTTATTTTTATGCCTTTGTACTCCTATAAATAGGGTGTTCTTCTCCTTCATAAGACAGATTATTATTGATTGAGTATATCATACTTTGAGAGTTCTTTTGAACCTTTGTTACTTGTGCTTTGAGATTTATCTTTCAACCTTTACTAGTTCATAGTTCAAGGTAGTAAGATTACTTCTCTTTGTGATATCTTTGATTCCTTTGTGGTATTCTTAGAAGGCGATTAATACTAATATTAATTGTTGTCTCAAGTTACTCGTAAAGTGGTCAAGATCCGAATCTATTGTTTTGATTTGCTTTTCAAGTAAAGGCGTTTGATTTCTTTCATAAATCAAGACGTTGTTACTTTGATCTTGTCAAGGCTATAGAACTTGCGTTCTTGAAAGTTCTCGGAATTCTTTCCTTGAATCTTTCCCATATCCTTTATTTTCGTCTCTTTAATTCTAGTTGTTCAATTCCTGTTGTTATTGCTTCCGCATTTACTTCTCAAATTCTTACTCTAGTTTGGATTCCCGACCTAGTTGTTATCATACTAGGACGCATCGGCCTACGACAACCACATAAGTCCATTGGAGTAATACGATTGTAGTCATAACAGATTGGGAGTAATGCAACGCAATTGTAGTAGGACGCATCGGCCTACGACAACCACATAAGTTCATTTGACTAATACGATTGTAGTAGGACGCATCGGCCTACGACAACCACATACTAGGACGCATCGGCCTACAACAACTACATAAGTCCATTTGACTAATACGATTGTAGTAATAGGACCTTCCATTTATATATCGTGGTTGTTATTTAGTAATTGACCGCGAATGAATATTATTTCATTCATATACTAGGACGCATCGGCCTACGACAACCACATAAGTCCACTGGACTAATACGATTGTAGTAATAGGACCTTCCGTTTATATATCGTGGTGTTATTTAGTAATTGGCAGTGAATGAATATGATTTCATTCATATACTAGGACGCAGCGGCCTACGACAACCACATAAGTCCATTTGACTAATACGATTGTAGTCATAGGAACTTCCGTTTATATATCGTGGTTGTTATTTAGTAATTGACCGTGAATGAATATGATTTCATTCATATACTAGGACGCATCGGCCAACGACAACCACATAAGTCCAATGGACTAATACGATTGTAGTCATAGGAACTTCCGTTTATATATCGTAGTTGTTATTTAGTAATTGACTGATAACAACTAGGTCGGGAATCCAAACTATAGTAAGAATTTGAGAAGTAAATGCGGAAGCAATAACAACGGAAATTGAACAACTAGAATTAAAGAGACGAAAATAAAGGATATGGGAAAGATTCAAGGAAAGAATTCCGAGAACTTTCAAGAACGCAAGTTCTATAGCCTTGACAAGATCAAAGTAACAACGTCTTGATTTATGAAAGAAATCAAACGCCTTTACTTAAAAGCAAATCAAAACAATAGATTCGGATCTTGACCACTTTACGAGTAACTTGAGACAACAATTAATACTAGTATTAATCGCCTTCTAAGAATACCACAAAGGAATCAAAGATATCACAAAAGAGAAGTAATCTTACTACCTTGAACTATGAACTAGTAAAGGTTGAAAGATAAATCTCAAAGCACAAGTAACAAAGGTTCAAAAGAACTCTCAGAGTATGATATACTCACTCAATAATAATGTGTCTTATGAAGGAGAAGAACACCCTATTTATAGGAGTACAAAGGCATAAAAATAACATTAAAAACTAGATGGGGTGGTTGTAGTGGAAAACACAATTATTACAATGTGGTAGGTGGTTGCTAAAGTCTAAGAAAAGTCTTTGGTAGGTGAGGGGCGGCCAAGACCCTTTGGGGCAGATTTGGGCCTTTAAACAACTAGTTTTGGGCCATTTGTTTGGACTCCAATTGGGCTGCTCTTGTAACACCTCTTTCTGGAACTCTTTTAAGCTCATTTTGAGCCCATTTGGTGACTCCATGGGCAGATTTGGGTAACCAATTCTTCCTCCTCTTGGACTTCAATTTGAGCAACCAAATAATTGTAAAACTTCGACAACTCTTCTCCTTTGGGCATGAGCTCTTCCTCCATAGTTAGAAGCTTCTTTATTTGCCATTGAAGTCCAGCAACCTTAGTTTGCAATTCCTTAGCTTGAGATCTTGTAAATGGGCTTATTGGAGCTTCCAAAACTCTATCCTTATCAGTGATGCTATCATTCCCCTCTTCTTGAAAAGAATTCGTCCCCGAATTCGATCCTACGTCAAACAAAGATAAGTCAGCAACATTGAATGTAGCACTTACTTGAAACTCACCAGGAAGGTCCAACTTGTAAGCATTGTTTCCAATCCTTTCAAGGACTTGAAAGGGGCCATCTCCTCTAGGATGCAACTTTGACTTCCTTTTGAAAGGAAATCTCTCCTTTCTAAAGTGAACCCAAACTAAATCTCCAGGTTTAAAAATAACTTGTTTTCGACCCTTATTCTTTCTCAAGGCGGTTTGCTCATTTTTCTTCTCAATTGCAAGCCTTGTTTGCTCATGAATTTTTTCATCATCTCAGCCTTCGTCCTACCATCAAGACTAGCAATATCATTAGTAGGTAATGGTAATAAATCAAGTGGAGTAAAGGGATTAAAGCCATAAACAACTTCAAAAGGAGACATACCTGTAGAAGAATGGATTGTTCTATTGTAAGCAAATTCAATCATAGGTAAGTGATCTTTCCATAAAGTTAATTTACCTTTCAAAACAGCCCTCAACATGTTTCCTAAGGTTCTATTAACTACTTCAGTTTGTCCATCAGTTTGTGGGTGACAAGAAGTGGAAAACAACAATTTAGTGCCTAACTTCCCCCAAAATACACGCCAGAAGTGACTCAAAAACTTTGCATCCCTATCACTAACAATAGTTCTAGGTATACCATGCAATTTCACAATCTCTTTTACAAAAAGATTAGCAACATGTGAGGCATCATTAGTCTTTAAACAAGGAATAAAACGAGCTATCTTGGAGAACCTATCTACCACAAGAAATATACTATCCTTACCATACCTTGTTCTAGGCAAACCTAACACAAAATCCATAGATATATCAATCCAAGGTGAAGTAGGAACAGGTAATGGCGTGTAAAGACCATGTGGTAACACTTTAGATTTAGCTTGTTTACATTCCAAACACTGTGTGCACATTCTTTCAACATCTTTTCTCATTCCAGGCCAAAAGAAATTTTCAGCAAGTATGTCTAATGTCTTTGGGACCCCAAAGTGTCCCATAAGCCCTCCACAATGTGCTTCCCTTACAAATACTTCACGTAAAGAGCAATTAGGGATACACAACTTATTTTCCTTAAAGAGAAACCCATCTTGTAGGTTAAACCTATCAAGAGGACCCAACTTACAATCTGCAAAAGTTTTGCCAAAATCAACATCATTAGCATAAAGTTCCTTGATTTGATCAAAACCCATCAATTTAGAAGTGAGGGTAGAAACTAAGACATACCTCCTTGAAAGTGCATCAGCAACAACATTCTCTTTCCCTTGTTTGTAAGAAATTACATAAGGAAAAGTTCCAATAAATTCAACCCACTTAGCATGCCTTCTACTAAGCTTACCTTGACTTTTCAAGTATTTCAAGGATACATGGTCAGTTTTAATGACAAACTCCCTTGGCCACAAGTAATGTTGCCATGTGGCTAAAAGCCCTTACCAAAGCATAAAGCTCTTTGTCATAAGTTGAATAGTTCAATGTGGCTCCATTCAACTTCTCACTAAAGTAGGCAATAGGTTTAGAATCTTGCATCAAAACAGCACCTATCCCCTTGCCAGAAGCATCACATTCAATTTCAAAAGATTTAGAAAAATCAGGCAATTGTAATAACGGAGCAGAACATAACTTTTCTTTCAACAAGTTAAAAGCATCATCTTATTCTTTTCCCCATTTAAAAATCCTATCCTTTTTTATAACTTCAGTTAAAGGAGAAGCAATGGTGCTAAAGTCTCTCACAAACCTCCTATAAAAACTAGCAAGTCCATGAAAACTCCTAACTTCAGTTACACTCTTAGGTTTAGGCCATTCTTTAATTGCTTTGATTTTCTCTTCATCAACCTCAACACCCTTAGAGCTAACCACAAAACCCAAGAAAATCACACGATCCACATAAAAAGTACACTTTTTAAGATTAGCAAATAACAAGTGCTTTCTAAGAACTTCAAAAACTTGTCTTAGAAAAGACCAAGATATCATCGAAGTACACCACAACAAATTTTCCTTGAAAATCCTTAAAAACATGATTCATTAATCTCATGAAAGTGCTAGGTGCATTAGTCAAGCCGAAAGGCATAACTAACCACTCATAAAGCCCATATTTGGTCTTAAAAGCAGTTTTCCATTCATCTCCTGGATTCATTCGAATCTGATGGTAACCACTTTTTAGATCAATTTTAGAAAAGATTTTGGATCCATGTAATTGATCCAACATGTCATCAAGACGAGGAATAGGGTGGCGATACTTTACCGTAATATTGTTGATTGCTCTACAATCCACGCACATCCTCCAAGTTCCATCCTTTTTGGGTACCAATAGGATCGGAACAGAGCAAGGGCTCATGCTCTCTCTCACAAAGCCTTTCTCAAGCAACTCCTCAACTTGCCTTTGAAGTTCCTTCGTCTCTTCTGGATTACTCCTATAGGCTGGCCTATTTGGAATTTGTGATCCAGGTACAAAATCAATTTGATGCTCAATGCCACGTAAAGGTGGCAATCCACTAGGAATATCTTCTGGAAAGACATCTTCAAAATCCTGCAAAAGAGAAGAAATACTACTTGGCAAAGAAGAAATTAGCAACTCAGAGTTAATCAAAGCCTCTTTATAAGTAAGTAGTATTATGGGCAGCCCCCCTTTTCTTGCATTTAAACACTCTTTGGCTTTTATATAGAAACTCTCTCTCTTTTTCTTTCCTTAGCCTCTTTCCTCTCACCAAGACTGTCTATATTTTTATTCGAACCTTCTTTTATCTCTTCTCTCAAATTGCTGCCCTCTCTCTCGTTCTTTTCTTTTTCCTCAAGCTCACTTTTTATCCCTCCCCTTGACTTTCCCATTGTTTCCTTTAATCTCTTCTGATCTTCAAACACTTGAGAAGGAGATAAAGGTGCAAGAGTAAATTTCCTGCCATTTAGTTCAAGCGAATATCTATTCTTTCTCCCATCATGAAAAACATTCCTGTCATACTGATAACAACTAGGTCGGGAATCCAAACTAGAGTAAGAATTTGAGAAGTAAATGCGGAAAGAATATCATCCTCATATCTACCAACGTTAAATGAAATCATACACTGTTTATTTACCTTTAGTTCACCACTATCATTTAACCATTGGAGTCTATAGGGAGTAGGGTGTTTCATGCATGCAAGTCCCAGCTTTTCCACAAAGTATGAACTAACCACATTAGCACAACTACCACTATCAATGATCATGGAGCAAGTTTTTCCTTTTATCCCACACCTAGTATGGAATATATTCTCTCTTTGTGCTTCACTATTGCTTCCTAAATTGATAGTCATAATCCTCCTAACTACCCCAACCATTCCATCATTAGGTAGTTCTAAATCACCTTCATCACTCATATCTCCCTCTTCATCTCCCTCACTCTTTTCACTCTCATATCCTCCATCTTCTTTTAGAACGATGTTCCTTCTACTTGGACATTCATGCATCATATGTCCCCTTACTTTACATTTATGACACTGAATAGAACTAGAAGGTGTAAAAGGTTTAGGGTTGAAGGTTTTACCTCCCTCTTTGCTCTCCAGTTTACCTTTTCCCTTGTCTTCTTGAGGCCGAGAAAAATTCTTCATCTCATGATTTGGCCATGGTTTCTTAGGCATGGTGCTTGTTCGACATCTCCATGAGCCAGTTTGCTTTCTTTTATTTTGATTTTCTACCTTTATACACAAATCAACTAACTCATCTATTGTTACATATTGTTGTAATTCAACTACATCAGCTATTTCCTTATTTAAACCATTTAAAAACCTAGCCATTGTAGCCTCTTCTTCCTACATACAATTAGCTTGGATCATAGCTATATCCATAGCCTTAAAGTAATCATCTACTGACATGGACCCTTGCTTCAATGTTTGAAGACGTAGTTGTAGCTCTCTTTGAAAGTGTGATGGTACGAATCTCTTCCTCATCACCCTTTTAGCCTCAGTCCAAGTAGCAATTGGTGCTTGTCCTTCTTGCAGTCGATCCCTATTAAGCTTTTTCCACCAAATAGAAGTATAATCAGAAAACTCAACAACAGCAAGTTTAACCTTCTTACCTTCAGAGTAGTTGTGACAATCAAAGATTGCTTCAACCTTTCTCTCCCAATCAAGATACAAGTCTGGATCCCTTGTTCCCTTGAAAGATGGCATCTGCATCTTTATATTACTTATATTATCATCCTCTATCCTACCTCTTTGTCCCCTCCTATCTCGTCTCACCCTATCAAAATCAATATCATTAAAATCATCAATAAAGTTTGCTTGATTTACAATAGGAGCATGGGGTACATTTCTTCTAGCAGGTGGCCTAACATTATTATCTCTCCTAAGTTCAGCTATTGTATCATTTTGATCCGCAATGGTATCCCTCATTTCTTGGAGTTGGAGATTCAGCCTTTCAAACTGTTGATGCATGGCTTGCAAGGTAAAATCATTCCTTGCTTTGATTTCAGCTTCTTGGATAACCATTCGTTCATTATCACTACCTGTATGTGACATCTTTAA
>JASVEL010010951.1:0-101104 GCA_032618575.1 Nicotiana noctiflora
CCCTTTCGGGTAGGGGTAAGTCCTGTGTACATATTACCCTCCCAGATCCCGCTTTGTGGGACTACACTTGGTAGTTGTTGTTGTTATTATTTACTTGCAGGCTATCGACAATGATCGACATGAAGCTTTGGATCTTAAAGCATGTGTTGCACTCTTTTTCATTTAGACTAATTTTTGTCCCAAATAGATTTTTTAGGCGAGGGTTTTAATGAGGCAACCACTGTTCATGCTAACTTAGAGCAATTCAACAGTATCTGAGGTTCCCTACAAGAAGCCTCGAGTGGGGGGCATTACCCTCAAATATCTACTTTGTTGCAAGGAAATCACTTTGTGACAGGGGGTCTCAATAGGAAAATATTGTAAGGGTCAAAGAGTCCGATGAACCGTGCCCATATATATTATTCGGACCCTAATATCAAATATACGCGTATGTATAATTATCTATTGAGAGAAGTATTTTTCCTTGCCGATATCCCCAGACTTTAGAAACATTTCCTATTTTATACTCTTGATCTATTGTGTAAGCAGGTTTAAAGGCCAACTATGACGGAAGCTCGAACAACTAACCCCACGCTTGAGGATTGCCGTCCGAAAAATAAACATAATCGAACTACTAACATTTCGAGACCAAAAAGACCTTAAAGGCGATCCTCGATTTTACAGGCCACGACCACCACACTTGGGGACTGACACTTCGGGCAAGCTCAAAGTGAAGCGAAAATTAAGCCTAAAGGGAAAGTTCTGAACTAAAGAGGATACAAACCAAATTAACGTAGATCGGCGACATCCGAAATCCGTAACAAATACAAAAGCCAAAGGGCTACCTTGACCCGAGTTCGAGCAAACTCTCAATCGGGGACTATCTATAAAGCCTAAGGGCTAACTTTACTTCGAGTTCGAGCAAATTCTCACTCGATTATAAAATCCCAAGGGCTACCTTAATTTGAGTTCGAGCAAACTCTCACTCGGGGACTATCTATAAAGCCGAAGGGCTAACTTTACTTCGAGTTCAAACAAATTCTCACTCGATCATAAAAGCCCAAGGGCTGTCTTAACCCGAGTTCGAGCAAATTCTCACTTGTGGACTATCTTAAAGCCTAAGGGATAACTTTATTTCGAGTTCGAGCAAATCTTCGCTCGATCATAAAAGCCCAAGGGCTATCTTAACCCTAGTTGGATCAAACTCTCACTCGGGGACTATCTATAAAGCCTAAGGGCTAACTTTACTTTTAGTTCAAGCAAATCCTCACTCAACTATTAAGCCGAAAAGCTACTCAAACTCTAGTTCAAATGGCTATTCGTGGTTCATCGATCTTGGTCGACAGAACAAAGCCCTGAGTATGGATTTCTTAAAAGGTCTTCATCTAAGACCGACACTTGGTGCGCTCCTTAGCCCGAACCTGAGCGGTTTCCTTTTGTGGAACAGCTTTAGATGTTTTTACCATTTTGTTTTCGTGAGAAAGAAAAAATGGAGATTGAAATATTAAATGGAGATTGAAATATTTGGTATTTGGGGAAGAACAAGCAAAGAAGCTCGAAGACTCAATTCGTTTCTTGTCATTACACTCCAAAAACTGAGGGGTCTCTCTGTATACAGCAGAAATCGGGGTTATCCGATTTCACTATTTGATCGAACCAAGGACGTTGCAATGAGGAGCTAAGGCATCGAGTTTGAGATCGAAGTCTATTTCGAGATCGAGGTTGGTATCAATCGAAGCCAGGGGAGATAGACTTCGAGTAACATATGGGATAGATTAGTAACGAAAAGAGCAAGATCTCTGTGATTGCTCGAGGATCATGGTGTGAATCTCGGAACCGACAGAACCGCTGATGGTTATTGATATCAATCATGGATTTTACATTAGAAATTAGAGTTATACCTTATTTAGGATTCATCTACTATATAAAGAGGAATCCTATTCATTTGTAAAGGAGACTCACTAAGAAATAACAATACACTGCTCTTTTACTTTCATATAACTTACTATTATTCTTATTTGTTCTTAATGCTTGACTTCAAGCTTGTTCCAATCGAGAACGATAGTTTGAAACTACACTGCATCTTAATCATTTAATTCATTTACTTATCTAGTCATTTGTCAATTAGCATTGAATCGGATTATGTATATTCTTATAACCACATTACAAGTTTAATTGTTACTTGTATTTCAAGCTAAACAAAGTTACTTTAGCAAACAAGTAACAGTGTATTTCAGCAATAAAAAAGAAAACAAGTACGTGATAGTGTAAACGAAGCAAGTGGGGTTATTTTGGGCGGTTTGTGGGACTGCGGAAGTTGTGGTGCCTTCCCCAACACACTAACCTCCCCAACCTTAAAATTTCAACTCTCTTCATCATATGACACGATATATATACACACATATATATATATATATATATATATCAACATAAAAAACATACTCCCAAAGCTCCACATCCCTGATCCTTCAACATATATGTGAAATTTTATTTGGTTGAGTTTAAGTTTATCAAGTCTTTGGGTGCACAAAAATCTGAGAACTTATATATACACAACCCATTTGGTCGTCTCAGTTCTAGCTTAATTGTTTTGTTTCATGTTCAGCCTTGTTTGACTCTCTGAAAATTAAGAGTACTCGTGGCCGAGTTTTATGCAACATAATAGAAGTGGAATTACACGATATATGTAGCATCAAGAGGTTATAACTATTTAATAAAATAGTCAAAGCTATCGGTAAGAGAATATAACTATCTGATAAAATAGTCAAAGTGCATTTAGGTTGATTAAAACATTACTATTATCAAACAAAATAAACATAGAATTTGATGTTATGTAATAACAAGTGAAGTGGCGCTCATAAGAGGGGGATGGTGGGATAACTACACTTGAAAATGACTCAACAAGATTCTAGATAAGGACTCAAGGGAAAAATATTTTATGTAGGCTTGATAATGACACACAACCAATGTTGTCTCCTATTTCCATTTTCCTCAGATAATATATGGTTTGATGATTACTTTCCGAGTCTAATATAATGCATTTTGTCTCTATCTTGTCCCATTTCTTTTTCATTTAAAACAAAAAAAAAACATTTTAGGGTTTAGGTCATTTTCTGAGGCATTTGATATCGGGACCAGCAATAGAATGTTATTTTGCCTTTTCCTATTTCTTGTTATTACTTTTTCTGCACTTTTTCAGTAATTTATTTGTACCTTTTGAATTTATTTTATAATTATGCTATTGGCTGTTGCTTGCATTGGAAGTGGGAAGAAGATAGGCTATCATCATCCGAGCCGAAAAGTACTATTTCTTCATATCATTGTTTCAAACCATTTCTTGCATTCGTTCTTGGCATTTTGGATGATATTTGGGACATCTAATAGATTAGCATTGAATTCCTTGTGTCTTTATTTTAGCTTTTCTTTCTTAAAGTTTGACAGACACAAAACGACTGAGAAATCAAAAGAGTAAGCAAGAACATATTTTACTATATGTGTAGACGAATTATTTAAGAAGAGTTTGGGTGTTAATTGTAAAAAAAACTTTTTTTATGGGAAGTATAATGTTATCAATCACTCACCACATAGAATTTGCGGCGACCCATAACAGATTGAAACCATCGTGAATCAAGTAACAAGTTAATTATATTACTGTGTCATCACATATGGAACCCCGGAAACTCATAGCCGTTACAATCTCTATCTTTCGGGTGAGCACTGTGTGTTGTGTGTGTATTGGGTACCTTCAATGTGTAATAGCATGCAAACCATATAGGTAATGTAAATCGCACTAGACAAGCATTGTGCGAGAGGCTCAACCCATAAAGCATTGAGGGATATCGATCTCAAGTCATCTGTATGGATGACTAATCTTCAAACCAACTGGGTCATCATCACATAAGTTGTTAATACATACTCTAATTAAGTTTATAAAGTCGTGATATCTTTAACAACTTTGACTTTTTCATAAGGTGGTCACAACATTAAACTATCTTATATGCACCATAACTATTTCATTGGGTACTTACTATCTCCCATCAATATAGGTACCCAGTAACTTTACCTACTAAAGCTTAGTATGTAGATGGAAGGATCATGTACTGTTTTTTGTCACTACTGAGAGTTGAACCGTGCATTTCAAAATTTACATTCACTTCATTAATTAACCACTAAACCATGCCCTTAAGTGTTAAATTTGCCATTTTTCTAACAGTTTAATCTTTATTGTAGTCATAAAAAAAATTTCATGAATCCATTATATATAATAGATGCGTAAAAACAAGATTTGAAGGTTTTCCAAGTCTAAACCGTTGCGACTTGAGCATATTCACATCAAAAGATTTTGCGTAATCTCTTTTTTAGTCGATAATGTACACTTGGCCGTAATTCCCACTTGATTAGGTTAGCAAAGAGCAACAGATATTTTCGAAAGCTTGTAAGATATGCCATCATACTTTATAATGGTGAACTAAAGAAGAATGAAGGGCTGGGGACAACGGAGCAAACCAATCGTGACCTAGCTGTACCATAGTTATGGCTTATCACACAATGCAGAAAAAGAAGAGGAAAAAAAATTTAATCTGCATGGCATTTAGTATTTGTATACGGTAAAATCAGGTGCCCCAATCTCGAAGACTCACATCGAGGAACAGAAGGCTCACGTCGAGAAATATACTCACTATGGACCAAGTTCGAGCCTGAAGACATAACATGAGGCTCAAAAACTTAAGTGTTCGATGAACGCCGGAGCCTTATAGACCAACCCCAAGATAATGCCGTTATGGATTTGTAACAGATTGAGCAAGATTCCTGTCACATCCTCAAGATCGTGGCGAAAATTCCGAAATAGATTTTTACGACTTAGTATTAACTCTTACTAAGTGGTTATACAATTCTCCCAATAAGATTTGTTATTATAAATAGAAATGTACCTTATTTAGGGTTCCCCTTCTATATAAAATAAAGGGGTCCCCGATCATTTGTAACGATCATCAATCATTGGAAAGAATATACTCTCTTACATTTTGGCTCATATTTCATCAGAGTCGTCTCTTTACTTAATTTGTTGCAACTATTCTTAACCAACCTCGACGCCACCTTAGCTCAAGGTCGAGACTGTCTTGCACACTAGTTTAATTTACTTATTTCTTTTAGTTATACGTTATACTTCTTGGTTAATAATTAGTATATATTGAACTAAATCATATATATTTAAAACCATAAATTATATTTAATTGTTACTCATATTTTCGAGGTAAATAATATTATATGAACATCAAATTCCACTTTTTGAAGAAATAGTAACAATTTTGAACTAGATTAACTTTATCATATATAATAGTGAGAATCTCGTTAATTTTGCTGCTTCTTTTTTCAACATGCATGCCTACGCTTTTTTAGTACGTACATCTACAACAACTCGGTCTTGTTTATTTGTGAACTGTTGCTTTGCCTTCTTAAATATTTCAATAAAAAGTTAAAAACATTCTTGAAGAATATTAAGAATACTGAAGTCAGATTTTCGTCTAAGATCAATTCTGACTTTTCTCTCTACATGAGATCATCTTTAATCAGTTAAGATTCACAAACGTCTGTGATGATCCAAAGAAATCACTACCAATTTTCTACATAAGATTTATGCCCTTGAAGGCTTGAATCTAGCCCTGCGATTATATTGGGGCCGCCAAGTCCAACAAAATAAGCTTAAGTTGTTTGACTTACATTTTTTATAGGTATTATTTATCTAATAATTAGGATTAGTTGTTGACTTTTGCTTAATTAATTTCCTATTTATTATGATAGTAGATATTTTTTGAAGCTGGTGTATTGCTATTCTATTGTAATGATGCTCAATTATTTGAAGATATAAGTGGGGAGAGGACGTGGAATGGGCCAAGAAAACAATGATAATAGCTAGCAATATGGAAATAAGTAACCATATGCCTATGAACGAGGCAAAAATTAGTGTTAAGGTCCCCTACAAGGTGTTGCCTGGCTGGCTAATAATGGTTGCGCTTGTTTCTTTGCTGATTTAAGTATATTAATACATTGGAAATCTTACAGAAATGTCTAGAAAAGTCTCAACTTATAAACCTCTGACAATTAGTCCTAAATTTACCAAAAATAGCCAAACACATAAAATTTAAAACCCAAAAAGATAATGTTCTTTCTCTCAAAAATCACACACAAAGATCTTATTTTATATTTTTAATTGTGATTAGCAACATTAGATGCAAGATGGAAAGAAAATTTCATTTATTAGGTACCAAATAAGGTGATGAAATACAATATATGTACAATATATTAAAAATCTAAGAAAAACGGACTTTTTTCAATGGGTATGGTTGAGATTCATTGAAAACACATAGATGAGTCAATATACAAAATTTGAGAAATATTGGAAGGGATTTGGACTGAATTGGTATCAAAATTCATAGTTAAAAACGAGTTCAAAAAATTCATCTGCAATACATGTATCACACATGTATCTCATATGCAAGTATACATGGATATACATGTGATACACATTTGATACATATGTGATACACAACACATTTTTTGTTTTCATGCTCATCTTCTATTTCAAATTTTCAATTCAAACCACCTCAAAACTCCACCAAATAAACTCAAAACTGATATTCAAGCTCCTTAAGATGTATCCAATTTATTCTAATAACACCCACTTAAAAAAAATACAAATTTAAAAGTTTTTTTGCTACAAATAACTAAATGGCTAATATTAATAATATTTTAAAAATTGGTCAATTTTTATAATAAGCTACTTATAAATGAACATAGATATTTTTCATAATTTAATTAGTGCTAAGATTGGATAGCTTGGGCTCGTAAGTGTGCCAGATGAGTTCATAAACATTGTGCTATAATCCAACCTGTTAAAATCTGAGTAAGCCAATATGTAGATTGGATCAACCCTAACCCATCTTTGATCTAACGGCTAACGCATCCATCTTTATCCAGAGAAAATGGAAAAAATTGGACAAATAGCTATTTTTTAGGAAAATTTTCATAAAGCATTATCTTTTAGTAGTAATTAGTTATCTATAAATATTATTTGCTATAGTACGGATTATAAATACCTTTTTATGGTAATAAGATATATTTAATGTATTTAAACTATTGTATTCATGAATACAGTAGCAAAAATAGACGTGAATCAGTGAAGATAATCGATGCATATCTAATACTGCATTTGGTTGGTCATTTAAAAATTTAACCTCCTTCTAACTACTTAGAGTTTCGTAATCAATATTAAATTAATACCTTAATAATCTATACGAGCATTTATATACTTATTATTTTATGTAGAATAAGATATACTATAAGAATATGTTTGAACAAGACTGAAAAGAAATGGAAAATTATCGGCTATGTCCATTTATAAGTAGTTCATTATAAAAATTGGTCAATTCATAAAATATTACTAATATTAGTCAAGTAGTTATTTATTGCAAAAAAATATTAAAGTTTTGCATTTTTTGGGTGGTATTATTAAAATAGATCGGATACATTTTAAGGAGTTTGAATCTCGATTTTGGGATGATTTGTGAAGTTTTGAGGTGGTTTGAATTGAATATTCGAAGTAAATCTAAACATGTAAAAATGGTATATGTATCACATATATATCATATCTGTCTCAATTGTGTATCACATGTATATCCATGTATACCTATGTGTGAGATACATGCGTGATACATGTGTCGTATGAGAATTTTTTGAACTCGATTTAATTATGAATTTTGATATAAAACTAGTAGAAATCATCTCCAATCTTCCACAAAATTTGTATATTGATTTATCTATATGTTTTCAATGAATTTTAACTATACCCATTGAAAAGATTCCTTTTTTGCTTATATTTCTGGAGTATTTTTTTTTTTTTTTTGTATTTCATCAGCTTATTTGCCACCTTTTTCATGAAATTTTCTTTCCGACTTGTATCTAATATTTCTAGTCACGCTTAAAAATATGCAAGATGATATTTACATGGGATTCTTTGAGAGAAAGAACCTTATTCATTCGGTTTTTAATTTTTATATGTGCTTGATTAGTTTTGATAAGTTTATTGACTAATGGTTAGAGGTTGGTAAGCTGAGACTTTTTTGGGACATTTGTGTAAGTTTTCCAAAAAAATACTTAAAATAAATATTTTCTCCATTTTAATTTATGTAACGTATTTTACTTCTCGAAATTCAAACTCTACGAAGTTTGATCAATATTTTAAAATGTATTGTGTTTATTACATTGACATGAGAAAAACTGCAATTGACGATAATATTTTTCTTTAATATTAGAATAATTAAATTTTTATTCTAAACTACTAAGTTAAACTAATTCAATGTAGCTATCAATTTAATTTTAGTCAAACTGACTCTTGATAAGCAAAAGCTTTCATATAAATTAAAACAAAGGGAGTATGCTATAACATAGGTAATCCTTAATTTAACATTACATATACAATTATATATCACATAAATAATTATAATTTATATATAACTAATGCATAAAGTAAGTGTTTAACCTAAAATTAGATTATAGGCCAAATTAATTAAATTTATATTTCAAAGGCCACAAACAATCGATATGGTTCACTTTGTCAAATATAAACAGAGGAACTAAATGAACAGTAAAGAGTAGTAAATGATAAAATCAGATGTAGAGAGCCTGAAGAGAAGCTTATTGAAATTGCTTCTTCTTGAAGATCTCGCTTTTCTTATTATCAATTCAGTATAACAGTAAAATGTATTCTGGGGTATGTGTATGTATGTGTGCGTGCGCATATATCAATCTACATGAAAATACTTGTCGTGCTAATATTCCTATAATTCTCACCATGCATATATATTAAGCCACACGGGAACACCCATCATGCCAATATCATGCTTACCCTCAACCATACAAAGCAAAGCTAAGTATTATAAATATCTCCCCAATATCAACCATACAAGAAAGTTATCCGGGGACCCGAACCAACCATACAAGAAAGTTATAAAATAATGTATGAACCTATTCGTCTCAAATCCACTAACAAGGTATTAGGACTCAAAACGATCGGTTAGATCATTACAAAATATAAAGTGGGAGTTTAAATAGTAAGATATGTAGTCATCCCCTAAGTATCTCTCCTATTTATTGCCACCATTACACTTTTTTCTATACGTTACGCCTAGAGGATTTGTAATTTCTCTAAAAGTAATGCTGAATCTGCTACGATCCAAACTATCATTTTGAGTATTTTAGCCTCGATTCCCCTATTTAATGTTATACATATGTGTATTTGTGATTTGGGGACTTTTCAAGTGGTTGGTTTGGTTTCAGGAGAGTTTTGGGTCGATTTGAGACACATATTCCCTTGGTTGGAGATATAAGTTGTAAGAGTTGATCAGAATTTGACTTTTCACAGCCTCAGAATGGTATCTTTATGGCTCCAATAGCTTCACAAGGTGATTTTAGACTTAGTCATATGTCCGGATTTGGAGAGGTTCATAGGTTATTTTGGCTTGAATTGTCGAAATTTGAAAAGTTAAAGATTTGGAAGGTTGATAGGTTTAACCGAGAGTTGAATTTGTTGATATCAGTTTCAAATTACGATTCCGGGAGTTAGTATAGGCACATTGTGTAATTTGGGAATTGCCTGCCAAATTTGAGGTCATTCCGAGTTGATTTGACATGGTTCGGCATGAGTTTTGGAATTCGATTATTAGTTCATTAGGCTTGAATTGTGGTGTGATTCATGATTACAATGTTGTTTTCTGTGATTTGTTAGCTTGAGTAGGTTTGTGTTATATTTTGGGATAGGTTGGTATTAGTGGACGGGGTCTCGGGTTAGTTTTGGATGGGCTCAGTTCTTGCGCTTTTGTACCTACGACATTTTGTTTGCAGATACAGTGTTGATTGAGCTCAGGGGTTTCCGTATGTGCGGTAGTGTGTGCGCAGAAGCGCGATCATAGGTGATAATATTCTATATAGTTTCTATTTATGTTGTAAATACCCATGCTTTGTTGTTGTTTTTGTTACGAAAATTGCCGATTAAATGCTTGAATTGATGCTACTTGGTTTCACAGGGAATGCAAGATAGACGAAGAATAAAATGAAGCGTTTGGAGGCAAGAACGTACATAAATCATCCACTTGAGAAGTACCCGAGTGGAAATGAGAAGTTAAAAGAATTAAAAGCTGGAAGCAAGATTTACAAGGATTTTCGCAATCAGCGCCGCGGTTCGCCGCGGTCCTTTACAGAAGGCGTCGCGATCGACCGCAGTCGACGCCGCATCCACGGGAGATGTAGGGCTATTCAAGAACTTCACGGGCCAAAGTGTAAATCAGAAAAAGTTTTGCAAATCCTTTATATAATGTAGGAAACTCGCCTAAAGTTAGTTTAAGCTTAATTTTGGAGTTTGTTGGCAATTGAAACAAGTGTGAGAGATCACAAAAATATCTTTACTTTTATTCTTCTTAATTTTCTTACAATTTATGATTATGAATTCTTTAGTTATTGATTTACCCATTATCATGAGTAGCTAAATACTTAGTCAAAGATTTTGATGGAACTCGTTGGGAATTACTTGGTTGTTTTATTAATATAATTAGGTTTTGTTGTTTAATCTCTAATTATTCATATACATTTTGATTTTGGAATAGCTGAAAGGACCCTCAATTATCTGTTCCTATTTATTGTGTATCTTCTTGAGAGAGAGTGGATATTTAGGTGATTGTATGAACAACATCACTCCCGGAGTATAGACGAGAGTCATAACTGAGGGTTTAGGGGTTGGATCAGAGATAACAAAATCCCGGGTGCAATCTAAGTGAACTGTATTGTGAAATTAGCTAACGTAACTTGAGAAAGTGCATTTAGTCGATTATTATAATTGCTTGAAAAAGAATTATAATAAATTAAGAGTTCATGATTGTTAGAGATAGATAAATCTGAATTATAAGAAATATACAACCAAGCAAAAGACCAACGGAGGAAATCAATACCTTAGACCTTCTTTATATTGTTTACACATCAAGCATAGTTACTTTTCAATATTTATTATTTTTAGTATTAGCTGTTAGATAATCAACAATTGTGAATCTGAAAGTTTGAGGAAACAGGTTGTGGGAATTGAGTAAATCTGATAGTGGTAAATGGTGGGTTAATTGTATGTGGTTCGACTCTCGGCTATAATACTCAGATTATATTTGCAGCGCCTGCATAGTCTTTTGTGAGACTCAGTTGAGCATGATCAAATTTTGGTACCGTTGCCGGGGAATTAACGGTGTTATCAACTACAATTGAAGGAAACACAAAGATTCTGATGGTAATCCGTTTTCTCTTTACCAATATTTACACTGAAATTCTAACAGTTGAAATCTTGTGAAAAGCAGGCGTATGCCTAGAAATTCTTCGAGGACTACTTTTAGACCCCGAAAAAATATTCAGGGCATTGAACTATGCCAACAAAAGACTTCAACAAATCAACTTGAATTTGACATGGTGACATGAATAAAGCCAACGGAAACAACGGGAATGAGCAAGTTAACTTGGAAGTTAGGGGAGTGGCACCTCTTGTGTCAGAAGCTGCACTTTATGACTGGGCACAACCTACAGCTGACAATCTGGCCACTACCATAGTTGTGCCGGCAATTCAAGCAGAGACATTCCAAATCACCAACAACACGCTCGATCTGCTGCGGAATAAAGGATTGTTCTCCGGGTCAAGCATTGAAGACCCACAACAACACTTGAAAAATTTCCTATCAATTTGCATGACCCAAAGGCAGCCAAACGTGACTCCTGAAGCTATCAAGTTGCTTCTATTTTCATTCTCAGTAACTGGGGCAGCTTAGACTTGGCTAAATTCAATCCCGGTCAACTCTATCACCACTTGGGAGGAATTAGTCAAGCAGTTTTTGAACAAGTTCTACCCACTTAACAAGACTGCACAGCAAATTGATGATACATTGCAGTATAGGCAGCATGCCACAGAGTCATTGCAGGAAACTTGGGAGAGATTTAAAGGGATGCTTGTCAAGTGTACTCATTATGGTATTCCTGATCAGATGTTTGGCCAACAATTTTACATGGGTCTAACTGACAACCTGAAGGCTAATATAGACGCTTCAGTTGGAGGTGCATTCTTAAACAAAACATTCACCGAGTACAAGGTTCTATTAAACAAGATGTCACAAAATGCGAGGTGGATGACTAGAGGTGCAACACTGGCACCCATACTACTTTCAGTTCCATTGGATCCCAATAATACACACGAAGAAAACATGGCCATACTCTTAACCCAGATAATCTTATTAACAAATAAAATTGATGAGTTGGGTACAAAACAGGTGCACATTGTTGATACAATGAATGGAGGGTTGTGTACACCATGTATTAATCAGTCATATGTTTGTTCGTGGAGCGGGAAAAGTGAAAACCAAGGGGTCCGGGAAGATATGAATTATGTCAACAACTATGGGGGCTAGAGACAAAGAGCACAAAAGTGGAGACCACAATAGAATCAGCGGTGCATGCCTAATATGCAGTAGCCTGGGGTATGCACTCTCAAAATCAATTAGTGCCCGTACCTTATCAAAGACCAAAGGGTTATCCACAGTAGAATCAGCAACAATTGGTTTATCAACCACCCATTCAGCAGCAGGACAACAACAAGGTGGAAATTAGAAGCATGATCCAAAAACTTATTGGGAAAAATAATAAAGTGCAGGAAAAATTGGCAGTCCATGATTCAGCTATCAAAAATATCGAAACCCGGTTGGGTCAGCTGTCTATGGCATTGAACAACCACCCTCCAGGAACTTTACCTGCAGACACCAACGTTAATCCCAAGGAGCAAAACCCTAATCAGCTGATGGCAGTCAGTCTAAGGAATGTTAGAGATCTAGATCGAGAGTAGGAAATTGCACAGGCCAGCAAGAACACTACACCAGTTACCCCAGAGCTATTAGAGGAAGAACAACCATCAGAACTCACTGACGTAGCAGTTGAGCAAAGTCAGAAGGGTAAAGGAAAAGAAAGGGAGACCGAGTAAGTTGCAGAAAAGGTGGCACCTCTTGTGCCAGACACTCCTAGCAAAAAGGAACCAGCAAGTGGTGCCCAACGGATGATCCCTGCACCCTTTCCTCAGAGAGTGGTCAAGCAAAAGAAGGCGATCAATACAAAAAGTTTATGGAAATGCTACGCCAAATCCAGTTGAATATTCTAATGATGGATGCTTTGAGAGAGATTCTCGGTTATGCTAAGATGATGAAAGATTTAATTTAAAAGAAGTTTGATTTTCAAGATCTATCCATCGTAACTCTGACAAAAACCTGCAGCATAGTTGTGGCAAAATGATAGCATAAAAGATGTCCGAACCAGGTAGCTTTACTATTCTATGTACCATAGGGAGTTATGCATTTGCAAAGGCATTATGTGATTTGGGGGCCAGCATAAATTTGATGCCGCTGGCCATATACACCAAATTGGGCATCGGCAGGACCAGACCCACTTCGATGCTACTCCAACTGGCTGATCACACTATGAAAAGGTGGTATTCTTACTGATATGCCGGTGCAAGTAGGGAAGTTCGTGTTCCCTGTAGACTTTGTAATTCTTGACTGTCAGGTGGATGAAGAGATTCCCCTTATTTTGGGGAGAGCATTTTTAGCCACTGGGAGAGCACTTACAGATTGTGAGCTTGGGGAGCTTAAAATGAGATTGAATGATGAAGAAGTCATATTCAACGTCCAATAATCATTAAGGAGACCCAGCGAATATGCAAATTACTCTCTAGTGGAAGCTGTTGATGTAATTCTGCAAGAGGATGATAGGGACCTGACTGTGGGGGACCTATTGGAGGCATGCTTGATGAACATAGATGAAATGGATGGAGAGGGCTTAGCTGAATGGGTAATGGCGCTGGAAGGCTGAGAGTTTGGTCAAGGGAACCTCAGTTCGAGTCCCTCGAGCTGGAAAAAAGGGTCACTTCCCCAGCCAAGCCGTCAATAGAGGAACCACCCAAGCTGGAGCTAAAACCACTCCCCGATCATCTCAGGTATGCATTTTTAGGCCTTGATTCCACGTTACCTGTTATTATTTCATCCTGTTTGCTAGATGTGCAGGTAGAGCAGCTCTTGCAGGTACTGAAAGAGAAACAAAACCGCCATTGGTTGGAGCATGGCAGATATAAAGGGTATCAACTAAGCTTTCTGCATGCATAAGATTCTCCTGGAAGAAGGGCACAGACCTTCCAATGAACACCAGCGAAGGCTGAACCATAACATGAAAGAAGTTGTAAAGAAAGAGGTGATTAAATGGTTAGATGCGGGAATTATTTTTCCCATCTCTGATAGTAATTGGGTCAGCCTTATTTAGTGTGTCCCGAAAAAACGAGGTATGACTGTTGTGAAAAACGACAATAATGAGTTGATCTCAACTCGTACAGTCACAGGGTGGAGATTCTGCATGGATTACCGAAAATTAAAATATCACCACCAACAAGGACCACTTTCCCCTACCCTTCATTGATCAAATGTTGGACAAGCTAGCTGGTAGATCACACTTTTGTTTCTTAGATGGATATTCGGGGTATAATAAGATTTCAATAGCCCCCAAAGTTAGGGAGAAAATATCTTTCACCCATGTTTATGGCATCTTTGCCTTTCGGAGAATGCCCTTTGGACTGTGTAATGCACCTGTGACTTTTCAAAGGTGTATGTTAGCCATTTTTATAGACATAGTGGAGGACATTATGGAAGTCTTTATGGATGATTTCTCCGTGGTGGGAGATTCATTCGAAGACTGTCTTCACAACTTAAGCAGAGTGCTCAAAAGATGTGTGGAGACAAACCTGGTACTAAACTAGGAGAAGTGCTATTTTATGGTACGTGAGGGAATAGTCTTGGGACATCGGGTGTCCAAAAAAGGTATTGAGGTCGACCATGCTTAGGTTGACGTAATTGAAAAGTTACCACCGCCCACCTCAATTAAGGCGGTGAGAAGTTTCCTTGGTCACGCCGGATTCTACCAGCGTTTCATAAAAGATTTTTCCAAAATTGCTAACCCATTATGCAAACTCTTTAAAAAGGATCACCCCTTTGTGTTCTCTAATGATTGCATGTTGGCATTTGAGGAACTAAAAAAGAAGTTGACCACTGCACCCATCATCATTGCACCCGACTGGGGGCAACCATTTGAGCTCATGTGTGATGCTAGCGACTATGCTATAGGAGCAGTCTTGGGGCAGCAAAAAGACAAGCTGATGCACCCAATTTATTATGCAAGCAGAACGCTAAGCGGTGCTCAGTGACAAAGAAGGAGATGTTGGCAGTCGTGTTTGCTTTTGACAAATTCTGATCATATCTTCTTGGTTCCAAGGATATTGTATACACTGACCATGCATTTCTAGGTACCTTATTGAGAAAAAGGAGTCTAAGTCGCGCCTAATTCATTGGGTGCTACTGTTACAAGAATTTGACCTTGAAATCCGTAACCGTTAGGGCATAAAAATCAAGTCGCTGACCATCTGTCATGACTTGAAGGAGCTAAAAAATCAGTAGAGGTCGAAGAAATTCTGGAAACATTTCCTGACGACCAGCTGCTCGCTGCCAGTCTTGAGGATGCACCATAGTATGCAAATTTTGCAAACTATCTGGCTTGTGGTATAATTCCTAATGACCTTTCTTCTGTCCAAAAGAAAAAGTTTTTCCGTGATAGCCGCATGTATTATTGGGATGAACCTCATTTGTTTCAAATTTGTGCTGATAACATTATCTGGAGGTGCGTCCCCGAGATAGAACAATCTTAAATTTTGCAGGCATGCCACGCTTCAGCATATGGAGGACATTTTGGAGGGGTCAGAACTACTGCGAAAGTGTTGGAGGCCGGATTCTTCTGGACAATTATGTTTAGAGATGCACACCTCTAGGTAAAGGGCTGTATTGAATGCCAAAGGACGGGAAATATTTCCCGTCGCCATGAGATGCCAATGAAACCAATTCAGGAAGTAGAGGTGTTTGACGTGTGGGGGATCGAATTCATGGGTCTATTTGTTAGATCATTCGGTAATAAGTACATAGCGATGGCGGTGGATTATATGTCTAAATGGTTGGAAGCTACAGCTTTGCTCACCAATGATGCATGAGTGGTAGTCGAATTCTTGAAGAAGCACATATTCACCCAGTTTGGGGTACCAAGGGCGATCACTAGTGATGGAGGCACTCACTTTTGCAATAGAGCCTTTGAGAATTGCTTGCTAAATATGATGTTCAACATAAAGTAGCGACTCCTTACCATCCGCAAACTGGTGGGCAAGTTGAAGTGTCCAACCGAGAGATTAAAAGTGTGTTAACAAAGACTATGAACGCAATACGAATGGATTGGGCAAAGAAGCTGGACGATGCACTCTGGCATATAGAACTGCCTTCAGAATGCCAATAGGTATGTCACCATACAAGTTGGTGTTTGGGAAGGCTTCTCATTTACCTGTGGAGCTAGAACTCAATGCTTAGTGGGCATTGAAATAATTGAACATTGATCCCGACGCATCTGGACAAAATTGACTAACGGAGCTGCATGAGCTAGAGGAATTTTGCTATCACGCCTTTGAGAGCACGAGGCTTTACAAGGAATGGATGAAGAAAATGCATGATAAGCACACCGTGGATAGAGACTTCCAACCCGGTGATATGGTGTTATTGTACAACTCAAGACTAAGATTGATTCCGACTAAGTTAAAATCCCGATGGTCGAGGCCATTCAGAGTAGTGCAAATGTTTGCTAGTGGAGCAGTGGAGATTGAATCAACTGACGGGACAAACAAATTCTTCGTCAATGGACAAAGGATAAAACACTACCTTGGATCAACTGATGAAAAAGGGGATACAGTGGTGTCACATTTCAAAGAACCCCAATATGAAAACAAGGAGTAGGAACTCCACTATTTGCTCAATGCCGCGATGTTAAATGAGGCGTTGCGTGGGAGGCAACCCACGAAATTGTTGTAATGTAACATGTAACTCTTGTATTTGTTGTAAAAAAAGAAAAGAAATTGGATCCTCCGTGACCGCGATCATAACTAGGTAAATATATCAAATTTCCGCGACCACGGCAAGGACCGCGGCCGACCGCGCCAACAGTGGAACATTCTGTAAAGAACCGTGGCCGCGATAGACCGCAACGAATCGCGGTCAGGGCTGAACAGGTAAGTAATTTTTTTTATTCTTCCCCCCTAGTTCCAACATCATAAAACATAAACATAAAAATAAAAATCCCAAAACCCTCCCCTTTATTCAAAACACCCGATTTTCTTCCTTCTCAACGCCAAACCCTTCTTCTTCCTCTCAAATCCCTAACCCCCCTCTTCCCCATCTTCCTATTTCACAAGGTTTTACCCTTCTTCCCCACAAGGTTTGATTCCATCCTCCTTCTCTCTTCTTTCTATTGTTGTTGTATTGTATGCTTATATACATTATTTTTAAGTTGTATAGTGCTAAATGTTAGTTTGTATTCTTGTATTATAGTAGTAATTCGTCTTTTTTTTAACATATGATTGGTGAAGTGGATGTGTTGTTAATGATTCGTATGGTATAAATTGAATGGTGATGTTGTTGAATAAGTGTTGGTGTGTGGGTGTGGGTGTGTTTATAATTGATTGAGGAGGTTGTTCTTGATTCCATTGGGCTAAAAAGGTGCTTAAAATATGTTTGCCCACAATGTGTTTGGCAAATTTGCTCAATGAAGTATTTATAAGGAGATGTTTGACTTGGCTGGGGTGAAGTCTGAGTAACCCCCCATAGTCACCATTTTAGGATCGTACTAATAGACGTTTATCGATTTTGCAGGCATAATGAGTTCCTCACGTAAGCGCCAGAACACTGGGGCCTCGGTCAGGGGCATTGGTTCTTCATTATGGGCAAAGGGAAAATCTAGTGCGACTGATTTTGATAGCTCTAGGTTTGTCGCCAAAGCAGCAGAGACGCGATATAATAAGAAATTGTCAAAGAAATTGCAAAATGAAGTCCACATAAACAGGTTTGATCTAAAGCGATATTGCCCCAATATGTTTAATGACCTTCAGAGATGTCATCTCGATATCTTCTTTAACACTCTAGAAGAAGCCAATGTTGAGCTTGTACGGGAATTTTATGCTAACCTCTCTGAACATGACAATGGGGTGGTGACGGCGCGAAACACTAGAGTCAATGATACTCCTGAGGCCATTCATCTGGCTTACCTCATCCCAGCCTTCACAGGTACGAATTATTACCTCCGCAACAGTCATTCACCAGTTGATTGGAATAGAATCTTGGGAGTCATCGGTATTCCAGGAAAACAAGCAAAGTGGATTGCCAAACCAACGACACTACACTTTTAGTCACTCTCTTAGTTAGCCAAGTATTGGCTCATCGTCATCAACACTTGATTGTTGCCTTCCAGCAATACAACCGATGTTAATTGGCCACGGGCGGCCATGATTTATTATTTTATGATCCATCATGGGTTTGATGTTACGCGAGTGTTATCCGAGGAGATGTTTATTAGATTACTGGAAGTGGGAAAAGGGCACTATTTTCCATCACTTGTCACCCGTATCAGCCGCATGGCCAATGTCCTTGAGAACACTCGAACTGATAGCAAATTACCTTTGAAAACACTATTTCGAGCTAGTAAGATTAGCCAAGAAGCAAGTGTGCCTGTAAGTGATTCTGAGGACTCGTCTGAGCAGTCTGAGTCAGAAAATGCTCATGATGATGCAGATGCTATTGAGGTCACCGCCCCTCCTCGTGGGAGTGATGCAGAGCCCTCCCAGCCATGTCGTAGCACTTGCCTAACTGATTTGGAGCGGTAAATGACGGGATTGCAGATATTCGTCACTGACCTGAGCACTCGTGTTGATGCTATTGCAGATAGACAGGTGAAATCTGAGAAGAAATTTATGGGTTGGTTGAGAGCTTTGGGTTGCGCCTGCAACGTGAACACTGACACTGTGTCTGATCGGGAGTGATGCCTCAGGGAAGTTCCTTTACTCACTGTTCATTATATTGTTAAGCTATAGGGACATATCTTCCTTTTAAGTGTGGAGTGGGGGAATTTCATTGTATGCATGTGTACTTGTACTACGTTTTTGTGTGTAGATACTTAGAATTGGAGTAGTTATGATTCTGTATAGGAAGTAAAAATTAGAAATGACTTGTCCCGACGACGGATCTCGGTCAACGAGGTTATTGAGGGACTAAGTCGAGAAAAAAAACACCAAAAAGATTTTGCTTTTAGGTAGTGTAGTAATTCCCCCTTAGTTTTTCTTTGAGCCACGGTTCTTTTCCAAGGGTCTTTGCTTGAACCGGGTTTAGGTAAAAAAATTTAGAATAGGATTAATGGGCGAAGTGCCGAAATTTTCAACCTTTAGCGTTCTTACACCTGAACACGATAGATGCTAGAGTGTAGTGCTTAGCTTCAAAGTGAATCTTGTTTGAGTGCCTTAAAAATTGTATATTTGTGCTTAACTTGAACACTCAAAAGATAGTATCTTGTTAAACCAATCTGGAGTGAGCCATATGCCAAGTGTGTGTGAGTATTGTTTGTGTTCCATGTTGTACAATTGATGCCTAGAACTTGCCCTGTGTGTTTGCAAAGCGAAATAGTAACTTCATTTGGTTTTAGAAGTGATATAGGCATTTCATTGTTGAGCTATAAATATTTTCTTTACGCACCTGAATACATTATATCTTAGTTAACCCCGTTCAGCTATAAGCTTGTTCTTTGGTAACCACAATGTGAATCTTAACCGACTATTTGAATAGCTTGATTTTTGAACAAAATTTTCCTTCCGCACCCTAAGCACTTGAAGGTTATTGAGAGTATGTAAAAATAAAGTGTGGGGTGGTAGTTTGGTTTACAAAGTGGAACCATGGAAATTGAAAAAGGTGCGAATGTGAAGCATATAAAGAGAAGCACCATAGAAAAAAAATTTAAAAACAATTGTAGTAATAAATAAGTGGTAGCTAGTTAAAGTGCACCTAAAGTGCAGGGATGTCTAAATATGGTGAAATGTTGGCTTACAAAATAACGAGCTTGGAAGCTCAATGTAATTGTATTAAAAGTACTTAGGGGAGTTAGTCACTACATCTAAATGTATCCTACCTAGCCTACATTACAACCGAATAAAGTCCTATTGATCTTAGACTGAATGAGGTTCAATTAGTCGAGTAGTACACTAGGGGAAAGCCTATGGTGCATCTTTATTGCATGTGAATATTCTTTGGAAAGTGAGTGAATTTTGTCTATTTGAGTTCTAAATTATATCATTATCATTATATATAGGGAACTACTCTCTTGTGTGATGTGAGGGCATGTGATTCACAAAGGAAAGATGCATTTTGACTGTTGTATAGAGTGGTTTGAGTATGTATAGATGTGCAGGGTGCGAAAAACTTGATTGTTGAGGCATGAGCTGCTCAGTACTAGGTATAATTCTTGTATAATATTCATGGTGTGAGTCGTTGAAGGAAAAATATAAGGAATGACTTTTATAAGTATGGTGAATTGCTCGAGGACTAGCAATAATTTGAGTGTGGGGTATTGATAATAGGCTATATAGTCACTATTTATATTGTAGATACCCATGTTTTGTTGTTGTTTTTTGTTATGGAAATTGCCGATGAAATGCTTGAATTGATGCTACTTGGTTTCACAGGGAATGCAAGATAGACGAAGAACAAAATGAAGTGTTTGGAGGCAAGAACGTACATAAATCACCCACTTGAGAAGTACCCGAGTGCAAAGGAGAAGTTAAAAGAATTAAAAGTTGGAAGTAAGATTTACAGAGATTTCCGCGGTTTGCCGCGGTCCTTTACAAAAGGCACCGCAATCCTTTACAGAAGGCGCCGCAGTCGAGCCGCGGCTACGGGAGATGTAGGGCTATTCAAGAACTTCATGGGCCAAAGTGTAAATCGGAAAATTTTTTGTAAACCCTTTATATAATGTAGGAAACTCGCTCAAAGCTAGTTTAGGCTTAATTTTGGAGTTTGTTGGCAAGAGAAACAAGTGTGAGAGATCACAAAAACACCATTACTTTAATTCTTCTTAATTTTCTTGCAATTTATGATTATGAATTCTTTAGCTATTGATTTACCCATTATCATGAGTAGCTAAATACTTAATTTAAGGTTTTGATGGAACCCGTTGGAAATTACTTGGTTGTTTTATTAATATAATTAGGTTTTGTTGTTTAATCTCTAATTGTTCATATACGTTTTGATTGTGCAATAGTTTAAAGGGCCCTCAATTATCCGTTCCTATTTATTGTGTATCTTCTTGAGAGAGAGAGTGCATAATTAGGAGATTGTATGTACAACATCACTCCCGGAGTATAGACGAGAGTCATAACCGAGGGTTTAGGGGTTGGATTAGAGATAACAAAATCCCGGGTGCAATCTAAGTGAACTGTATTGTGAAATTAGCTAACGTAACTTGAGATCGTGCGTTTAGTAGATTATTATAATTGCTAAAAAAAGAATTTTGATAAATTGAGAGTTCATGGTTGTTAGAGATAGATAAATCTGAATTATAAGAAATATACAATCAAGTAAAAGACCAACGGGGGAAATCAATACTTTAGACCTTCTTTATATTGTTTACACATCAAGCAAAGTTACTTTTTAGTATTTATTATTTTCAATATTAGCTGTTAGATAATCAATAATTGTGAATCTAAAAGCTTGAGGAAACAGGTTGTGGGAAATGAGTAAATATGACAATAGTAATTGGTGGGTTAATTCTCTGTGGTTCGACTCTGGGCTACAATACTTATATTATATTTGCAACGCCTGCATAGTCTTTTGTGAGACTTAGTTGAGCATGATCAATAGGTGTGCGTCTTTGTCCACAAAAGTGGCTCTGCAAGAGCATGTGATGGTCCACTGAAGCAGAATTTTGGGACTTAAGTGGAATCCGCATCCGCGATAAATTTTTTGTAGATGCGATGTCGCAGATGTGACGGAGGGATTGGCGAAGCTATAAGGCTTAGAATAATATATATTGAATGAGGATTTCATTCTATATATCATATTCTGAGTTAGAGAGCTCTATTTCGCGATTTAGAAGAGGATTTTCACTTTTTGGATTGGGGTAAGTATATGACAAAGGAGAAGAGAGATAGAATCCTGGGTAGGTTATGATAAGGAGAAATGAATCCCAATGTATGGTTCTAATTTAAACACGCCACCTACATGAATCACTACATAGGTTTAAGGAATGTAGGATAATATAGATCCACCAAAGGATGTGGTGTAGTGGATGAGGCTGATCTACCTTTAACCAGAGTGTAACGACCCGATCGGTCATTTTAAGAATTTATGCCCGATCTCCTATTAAATACATTCCCCGTGTTTGTTTCTGCTATTGTGGGTTGATGAGAGGAATTATTTAGAGTTTCAAAGTGTTTTGGGACAGTTAGTCCCTAAATGAGAGCGTAAGTTTTAGAATTTGAAGCATTGTCAGAACGGTGTGAAGATGGCCTCAGAAGGGAATTATGTTGCTTCTGTTAGCTCGGTTGGATGATTTCGGGTTTAGTATCATGTTCGAATTGTATTTTGGAGGTCCGTAGCTAATTTAGGCTTGAAATACTGAAAGTTAATTTTTAAAGTTTCTGGTTTGATAGTAAGATTTTGATCCAAGGGTCGAAATGAAATTTTAAAAGTTGGAGTAGCTCCTTAGTGTTGAATGTGACGTGTGTGCAAAATTTTAGGTCATTCAAACGAGGTTTGATAGACCTTTTGATCGAAAGTGTATTTTGAGAGTTTTGAAGTTCTTAGGCTCAAATCCGATGCTAATTGGTTGTGTCAAAGTTATTTGGGGTGTTGTGGATATATATATATATATATGGATAGTGGTATATGACTTCTCTGTGTTTTTGGTTGAGATCCCGGGGACTTCGGGATGATTAAGGATGGTTAACAAGAAGTTTGGAGTTGAGAGTTTGCAGCTAAAGTTGCTAGTCTGCTGTCATAACCGCACCTACTACTTGGAGACCGGAGGTGAAAGCCCGCAGAAGCGGTCTAAGTACCACAGATACTGTTTGAGGCGAGAAAGGGAGTTGACCGCAGATGCGGCCAAGGCACCACAGAAGCGGCATTGCATCTGCGAAAAAGCAGTCGCATGTACGGGAAATGCCCATTTATTGAAGTATCACAGATGAGACAAGATCTTTGCAAAAGCGGGACCGCAGGTGTGTTCTTTGACCGCAGAAGCAGATTTGCTCGGCCGAAAATAGGAATTTCGAGGGTGTAATTTCAAAAGTTGGAAAATTTCTTTGGAGCTTGAAAGAGGGCGCTTTTGGGAGGAATTTGAAGAGAAAATATGTGGGTAACGATTTCTAATCCCTTTTTGGTTGTATTCTTATAATCTAATCTTAGTTTTGTCATTTAATTTTGGATTGGAGATGAAAATTGGGGAAAATTTGAAAAAAAGTTCTTAGACCTAGATTTTGAATTTTGATTGGGAATTTGACATTGGATTTGGATAACTTTGGTATGCATGAAACTCATAGGTGTATGAGGATTCTGAAAATATAAATTTTACCCGATTCGAGACGTGGGTCCGAGGGGCATTTTACTCATTTTACCTAAATTCACATGTTAGCTTAGAATTTATTAGTTGAATTAGTTACTTGAAGTGTTATTTATATTATAGAATTTAATTGAATAGAGTTGTGCCATTTGGAGTCCAGTACTCGTGGCAAGAGCGTGGTTTCGGGTTGATTTTGAACTGGTTCGAGGTAAGTAGCTTGCCTAACCTTGTGTGGGGGACTTCCCTAAGGATTTGGTATTGTTGATATTTGAAATGTCTTGTACTTGAGGTGACGAGTGCGTACTTGTGCTAATTGTTGAAGATTTGATTTTTTCACTTAGCAATTAAAATTGTGTTTCTCCTCCTGTTATTACTACTTGCAATTTAAGCATGCCGTTAGCTTAGGGAAGCATGTCTAAGTGACTTAATTGCTTTATTTGCTCAAACTGCTTTACCTAAATTATGTGCAGCATGCTAGGCTAGAATTACCGTTTCCTCGATATGAAATTCGACATTTGCTGAATATTCTTCATGTTGTTGATGTGTATTTATATTTGGGACTATGGATGTGGGATTCCGTTAGATCCACCTTGTCTGTTTATTTGGAACTACGGATGTGGGATTCTAGTAGATCCCTTTTTTTAGTTTATTTGGGACTATGGATGTGGAATTCCACTAGATCCCCATGCACAGTTATATGGAACTACGGGATTGCACCCGATTGATTCCCCTAGTACTAGGTATTTATATTTGAGACTACAGATCAGAATTTCTGATAGATCCCCACATACTGTTATTTGGACTATGGGACGGGATCCTAGGAGATCCTTCAAATATATATATGATGGACTACATGACGGTATCTTGGGAAATCCACTGGATAGTTATACTTAGGATACAGGTCGGTATCCTGGAAGGTCCCCCGATTATTTCCCTGTATTAAGTCATACTCTTTCCTATGGCTTCCTTGTTACTTTTATAGATGTGTTGTACCTTATATCATGTGTTATTTCTTGATATTGCACTTGATTATACTGTCTTATCCTATACTGTTACACTTGATTTTTCATTTGACCTTAGTAGGGCCCTAACTTTCCTCGTCACTACCCGACCGAGGTTAGGCTTGACACTTACTGAGTACCACTGTGGTGTACTCATGCCCTTACTGCACATGTTTTTCATATGCATATCCAGGTACTTCCACTAAGTCTTATCACGCTTGAGGCGAGACGCTTGTAGAGACTCCGGGTATATCTACCGCGTCCGCAGATCGAAGAGTCCTTTTCTATTCTCTAATTAAGTATTGACCCTTTTGTATTTTTCTTTGTTAGACGTTTTGGAGTTAGATACTTGTAGACATTCGAAAGCTTGTGTTTCATGAGATTCCGAGTTTTGGAAAATGTTGTTAGTTTCAAGAGTTTGTATTGTATATGTCGAGCGGCATCTTAAATATTGTTTCACTTTGTTCTTTCGATTCTTAAATTACTTCTTTCCGTAAATTATTTATTTTCCACATTGTTAGGCTAACCTAGTCATAGAGACTAGGTTCTATCATGATGGTTCACGGAGGGCGAACCGATGTCGTGACATAGAGGTCTCTGTTTCGAGTCATTGGAATGGATAAATCCTTGCTAAGGAGCGCTTCCCCCAAATGGGCCCTATGCGGTGTCAATCCAGATTAGTCAGATTCCAATGCGGATACCAGTTTTAGCATCAGCAAAAGAAAAAGACTAACTAACCGCCATTCAAAAGAGATATCAAAGGCTCAAACTTTTTGCTAGCTTTGAAACGTAGGACGAAGGAAAGAGGAAGACCAAACAAAGTTGCGGTCAAATCAAAGAAAAATATGCCAAAAAGATTTACTTTAGATTCTAGCTCGCTTAGCTTAGTGTAGGTTTCTTGCAAGACTTTTGATAGCTAGCTCGGCTGAATGGAATCACCGATCAAGATAGAAGGGTTGTTCACTTCCTATATTTTTTACTCGATTTATATATATTTCACGATTCCAACCTCGATTTACTGTTTGATTGATGAAAATTGAGGGTTTTATTAAAAATGTTTCTAAAGTAAAAATTGGTTATTTGAAGATCAATTTGAGATCTGAATGGGATGAAACGTATGTATTTAGACTCGTATCAAAAGCGTGTTCAGAATTTGTAAGTTTTGATAGTCCTGGGAGGCGGGCTCGAGTTGATTTTTTAATTTAAATTTGGATTTTGGTTGAAGATAGTATCTTTGTAATTCGGGGTCATTTTTTCTAGCTTCTATTGATATTAATAAGTTATTTTGGCTATATTCAAGTCATGCAGAGTTTCATTCAAGCGAAAAGGAATTTTAAAAGTATTTTTGATTTATTTGAGTTAAGTATCTTTCCTAACTTTGTGCCGGGGAATACCCCTTAGGTGCTAGTCCTAATTTGTTGATTTCTATGATGTGAAGTGATGTGTACATGAGGTGATGAGCGGATATATGGGTTCTATGTATGATTTTGACCGGAATAGATCGTTGGTTATTAATATGCCTTAATGTTATAATGAACTTTATATGAAACATGCTGAGTTTAGTTTATGACTATTTGATCATGATCATTACATAGACTTAGCCACATTCATGCTCTATTATTGAACAACCCTGCGCTCTTTATGATTATTTTATGTCTATGTGCATTATTGTGAAAGTGGTGAGCTTATATCTTGGTAAAACTTTGTTATCATTGTTTGTGATATCGTGGAACTTGGTATCATTGTTATGTGGTATTGTGGCACTTTTGGACATATTGAGCAGTTTGATTGTGGGTATCAGCACAAGATTTTTCCATGCGATTTTATCTATTGATGTGCGCGTGGAGTGAATAAAGGGTGGCGTTATCTTGGGATGCCCACGTGGCGAATTACGGGTGGCTATATGAGCCTGTTACAAAGGCATTTTATACGGTCAAAATCAAGGAAGACCAGTTTTAAGGCTTCTATGACGTTTCGAGCCCGACCTCGGTGGGCTCGAAGCACAGTCTAAGGCTCGTCCCCAAAACACTCACCTCGAGAGGGTATATCAAAGACTTATTATAGCGTACCTCGAGGCAGCATGAAAATCGAAGACCTTTATGGAAAGGTGGGAAATTCCAGAGGGCACGTGATTAGAACTAACACTGTATGGGAAATAGTACAAATCTGCACTAAGCCATTATAGAGTTGTACCAGTAGTATTTCCTCGTCATTAGTAGACATATGCTATGTTGGGATATTTCCCTCCTATATAAATAGGACTATTGTCATTTCGTAAGGATATAAATATTGGATACAATACAATATTCTCTGCTTTTCTTGCCTAAACGTGTTCAACAATCATTTTGCATATTTATTAACTGTTCATTTGTTGTTCATTCATTGTTCTTCATATTTTGCCAACTATTAACCGCAAAAGTCTATCTTTGAGGCCTTCATTATCATTATTTGATCATTAATCGTTCTTTCCTAACTGCCCTAACTAGACTTCGAAGCCCATGTTCCAGGCAGCTCGAGGCTCAGTTTTGTTGATAACATTAGTTTGCATATCTTATTTTCTTTATTTACTCATAGAATCTAATGCCTAACAACTAGTATTAAAATAAATCCCATATTTTTAGAACCAAAAATTGAATATAATTGTTAATACCATTTTTAAGGTAAACATCTTGGCATCCACATTGGGGCTAAAAATAATAGCGATTGTTTTGGTACTAATTTTCTGAAAACACAAGTTATTCTTTACACTTTTTCTTGTCCAAGAATCTTTGAGTTCAGGTCAAAAATGTCTAACTCACCAAATGCACACAACAATAGTATTAGGCTTCTTGGAGAGAACGATGCAGATGTCGGTGTACCACTGCAAAAACCAGTGGCGCCAGCATAAATCCTCGTCGACATAGGCTCATGCAATGCTGTGCATGTAGATGTGAGCTCTCATACCAACGGAAGTGTACGCGGGGAAAACCAATATGAAACACAGGGGACTCCAACTCGGGATAAAATAGAAGTTAGCCTTCAAGTCATTATTGAAATGTTGCAAGCACAACAAGTGAATATTACTCAGCTACAAAGTCAACAAAAAACCCTAAGCACAGAAGCACCGAAAATAGCTTCTCGAGTCGAGCAGGCACCAGAAAGATTGAGTAACAATGGGTCAGCAACAGACCCCGCTATTATAAAGATGCTCAAGGACCTCACCAAAAGGAGTGAATCAAGAGAAAAAAAGATAAAGGCTAATGATAAAAAGGTAGAGACTTATAACTCAAGGGTCGATCAAATCCCGAGAGCACCCCCGATTCTGAAGGCTGTCGATTCAAAGAGGTTCGTGGAGAAACCATTCCCATCAAGTGCAGCTCTAAAACCTATCTCGAAGAAATTCAGAATGCTTATATTTAGAGAAGAAGATATCGAGGCCTTGTCCCAACCATATAATGGTGCACTGGTAACTTTTTTTCTTTTTAATAACGTTCAATTTAAATGTTTGCTCGTGGATCTAGGTAACTCAAGTAACATAATCAGGTCAAAGGTGGTGGAGCAGCTCGGACTGCTCGGTCAGATCATACCAACCTTTCTAATCCTTAATGGATTCAACACGGCAAGCGAGACAATGAAGGGATAAATCATCCTCCCAGTCAACGTGTCTGGTACAGTTCAAGACTCCAAGTTTCATGTCATCGAATGTGACATGAGGTACAATGCCTTACTTGGAAGATTGTAGATATACAACATAAGTGTTGTACCATCAACTCTTCACCAGATAATGAATTTTTCGATAAAAGATGATATAGAAATGGTGTACGAAGAACAACATGCAACAAAGGAGATGTTCACGGTAAACGACATGCAACCAACATCTACTCTCCTCATCCAGGATGAGTCGGGAAACAGGCTAACCCCTGAGGAACATGTGGTTGTGAGCATTTGAAGGAAGATGACAAAGAAAACTTCCTCACTCCTCGGACCTTTGTTACCCCCGAGGATTTGGATGCAATAAAATCAATGGTCAAAGAACTTGAATAGGTCATATTGATTGTGCATCTTCCAAATCGAAAGGTATACTTGGGAACGAGATTAACCCCCAAACTCAAGAAAAAACTCATCCAATTTATTATTAACAACATTGATTGCTTTACTTGGTCCAATTTAGATATTACAAAGGATCCCATCGGAAATAACCACCCATCGACTAAGTGTCGATCACAGGTTCAAACTAGTGAAGCAAAAAGGAGGCCTCAATCCGAGGTAAAACACGTGTTCATCAAATACGAGGCAACAAAACTCCTCAAAATAGGATCAATTAGGGAGGTAAAATACCCCGAATGGTTAGATAATGTGGCAGTGCTCCCCAAAAAGGAAATTAATTAAGAATATACATCGATTATAAAGACTTGAGTAAAGCATTCCCCAAAGGTTCATTCCCATTGCCTAACATCGATCGCTTGATCGAGGCCATGGCCGGAACGAGATCCTCACTTTTCTCAACACCTACTCCAGATATATCAAATTTAAATGAACCTAGAGGAAAAGACTTCATTCATCATGAAGTATGATACATACGTTTATAATGTAATTCCCTTCAGGCTAAAAAACAGTAGGAGCTACGTACCAACGCCTAGTTAATAAGATGTTCAAACATTGAATAGGACAACTTATGGAAGTTTACATGCTAGTTAAGTCCTCTGCGCAGAGGACCATTTGACTCATTTGCAAGAAACATTCGATATCCTTAGAAGTTATAGCATGAAGCTCAACCTCGAGAAATATGCCTTCGGAGTAGGTAAATTTTTAGGCTTCATGGTGTCGAATAGGGGGGATCGAGATCAACCCCGACAAAACCAAGGCCATTGAAGAAATCACAGTGGTGAACAATGTGAAGGACGTAAATTGGCTGACCGGGTAGGTAATAGCCTTAGGACGATTTATCTCTAGATCGTCAGATTGGAGTCATCATTTCTTCCCCTTGGTCAAGAAGAAAAATAACTTTGAGTGGACTCAGGAATGCCAACATGCTTAAGAGGAATTAAAGTGGTATCTCTCGAGCTCGCCTTTTCTCCATACCTCGAAGAAAGATGAAACGTTGTACTTGTATATGGCCTTATTTTAAGTAGCGGTAAGTGGTGTGTTGGTTCATGAAGAACAAGGTACACAATTCCCTATTTATTACGTAAGTCGGACTCTAGGAGATGCTAAAACTAGGTATGCACACATTGAAAAATTAGCTCTTGCATTAATAAGTGCATCGTGGAAATTAAAACCTTATTTTCAATGCCATCGTATATGTGTTTTAACAATATTCCATCTTCGAAACATCTTACACAAGCCTGAATTGTTGGGCAGTTGTCCAAATGCGCCATCGAGCTCGGAGAGTATGATATCAAGTACCAAACCCAGATGACTATCAAGTCCCAATTTTTTGGGGACTTTGTGGCCAACTTTAGCCTGCCCTCATGCCCGAGGTAGAGAAAGAACTCTTGCTAGAAACAGGCATATCATTAGGGGTATGGACTCTACTCACCAACACTGCCTTGAACGTGAAATGGTCTAGGCTATGCTTCGTTCTAATATTGCCTACAGACGGCGTGATTAGGAAATCTATAAAAACTTTGAAATTTATTAACAATGAGGCCGAGTATGAGGCTATGTTTGCAGGTCTCGAGCTGGATAAGAGCCTGGGAGCAGAAGTCCTCGAAGAAAAATGCGACTCCCTTCTAGTAGTCAACCAAGTAAATGGGAGCTTCGAGGTTCAAGAAGATAGGATGAAAAGATACTTAGAAAAAATTCAGGACAAATTTCATCATTTCAAAGAATAGACTCTGTTCCACATTCCTCGAGATCATAATAGTGAGGTCGATGCACTCGCAAACCTGGGGTGTCCGTCAAAGAATATGACATACTCCCGGGGGATGTTGTAAAGTTATCCAAGTTGGCGACTGAAGAAGTAAACACCAAGATCAATTCAACAAGTCTAACATGGGATTAGAGGAAAAATTACATCGACTATTAGAGAAACGGGAAGCTTCCCACATAACCAAAGGAATCGAGGGCCCTTCGAGCCAAAGTAGCTCGATTTTCACTCGATGAGAATGGAACACTATATAGAAGGACCTTCGATGGACCTCTAGCAGTATTCTTGTGTCACACCCCAAATCGAGGGACATGACCGGCGCCTGATCGGGTAGCCCCAATCAAGCGGACCTGGATGCCTTTCTAACCCACGTGTTGCCCCTGTATTGTTCATTACTCAAAAATCAAGGACTTTACCAATTTATAATTAAAATCATACTTTTAACAACATAATAACACACTTTTCTTCTTAACAAGTTTACAATTTACAACACACATCATGTATTTACATAAAACTATAACCCCACAGTTCATTGTCTACGGAGCCTCTAGGATACAAAGGATGATACAATACTTGGCGGTAAAAAGGCTCCGGTTATACCTGACAAAATCAAAATAGAAGTGGCATGAGCCACGCAGGGCCCCGAGAGAAAAGGGGCTCACCAAAACGGCCAGTGGAAGATGAAGAATGCTACTGCCGATGAGCTGAAGTGCCTGTTACGGATCCACCTACAATCATAAAATGAATGTAGCATCCCCGGCAAAAGAAATGTCAGTACACTGGAATTGTACCGGTATGTATGGGCAAGCTTTTTCCCAAGTAAACTCAAGCCATTAAGCAAATAAATCATGATAGTAAAACAACCAACGATTACACCAAGAAATAACAAAGCCAGCCAATCACGTTCCCACATTTACTTCGTTTCAAGTAGTCCTCAGTCCAAGTACAAATAAAGATCAACAAGTAAGGCAACTACCAAACATACACGGGAAGCACAATCAAGTCAAACAAAGGGGCAATCAGTGCCCCACAGGTTGCAAACTCTCCTGCTGTCTCCTTTCACAATTTCACATCAATGAATTCATATCAATTTCGATGGCAATTTCGATCGCTTTCCACCCTTATTACCTCGGCCACCCTTATCACCCCAACCCACACCTTATTACTTCGTGTTGCGGCGTGAAACCCGATCCCACCATACAGTTTCAAATCACAACAATCACAAACAGCAAACAAGGGCACTACACAAGATCACAGACAAGTGCAATAAGAAAATTACAAATTGGTTCATGTTTCCAAATTCTTTTAAAGCCGGTGTCACAACAAAGTTACAATATTTCCATATCCGAGAGTATCCATACCATTATGTTCAACAGTTTATCACAATTTGAGTTGTTTCATTAGTTTCCCACAAGAAACCAAATATGCCATCATTACAATCATTCTCAATTTTCTTACCAAATATGACTTCTTTTTTCATCTTTTGGTTCTCATCCCATACCACACAACACATAGTTCAAATCAATTGAACACCCAACAACTAAATCAAAGAATTACACAACGATTCTCAAATTATCACATACCAAATGAATTGTACACATAAGGCGATTTCACATGAATCAAAGTTAGCCATACATACCTGGAGTCGAATTTACTTCCTTCAATCTCTTACTTTAAGTTCACCCAAGTTATCCTATGTTGCCAACTTCCGTTTTTGCAAACTCTTACTCCCACCCACTTATTTTTACTAAATTTCAAGTTCAAATAACATGCATGAGTGTTAAATTCTATTTTCAAAAGCTAATGCATGAAAATCTTTCTTTCCCATTAAGAACTGAAAATTCAAGGAAAATGGCTAGGGTTTTTACCTTTAGAAATTGGGGAAGATGACACTTGCCCTAGGATCTTCCGGACCAAGCGATTAGAAACAATCTTTGAAGATGGTTAGGTATCTCTCTCTAGAATCTCTCTTGCCTCTCTCTTGTTTTTCTAAGAAAATGTGAGAAAATGAAGGTTTAAGGTGTTTTATTAAAGAAGAAGTCGGGTTAAAATTTTATAAAAAATCTGGGCCAGAGTCAAATCTGCGGTCGCATCTGCGATCGCAGAATCAACATGTGGTCCGCATAATGGACCGCAGAATTGGCCCAAAAATTCACCGGTTCTGTTATGATATGCGACCAGAATGCGGTCCGCATTCGTGTTCTACGGTCGCAGAATGCACCGCAGAATTGACATTCAAAAATTCTTAAGAAATTATGCGGTAGATTTGCAGTCAGCATTTAAGTTATGCAATCGCATATTGGACCGCATTTTCAACACAAACTTTTGGAAAACATTCTGTTACACTCTGCGGTAGGAATGCGGTCCGCATAGCAGATCTACGACTATACTCTTGACTGCAGAATGTCTACATTTTCTGGAAAATTTTATTCTTTCAATTTTTTTAAAGCTTAAATCACTACCAAGGGTCCGAACCGCGGCAAGCAAGCTCACCGCGAAGAATTCTACGCATTCCTAACACGTTATTCAGACCATGACACCACGGGCTACTAGGTTTTTTAAATACAAAAATTTTACGGGGCCTTACAGCTTAGGACCGGGAACACCGATTAGGTATTTAAAGAAATCCATGAGGGTACTTGTGGAAATCATTCCGGCGATGATTCTTATGTGCAAAAGGTGATCAGAGCATGCTACTATTGGGACAACACGAAGAAGGACACCAAGGAATTAGTTGGAAGGTGTAAAAAATGCTAAAGATTTGTGCCGATGATTCAACAACCTGGTGGAGAACAACATTCAGTCTTATCACCATGGCCGTTCATGAAATGGGGTATGGACATCATCGTCCCCCTACCAGCGATGCCAGCTAAAGCCAGATTTATTCTGTTTAGGTCTGACTATTTCTCAAAATGGATTAAGCACAGGACTTTGAGAAGATAAGAGAAAAAGAAGTCATTGACTTCATCAGGGACCACATTATATGCCGATTCGGGATCTCCTTCGAGATTACATGTGATAATGGGAAGTAGTTCATCGGCAGCAAGGTGAAAAAATTCCTCGAAGATCATAAAATCAAGAGGATCCTATCAATGCCCTATCACCCATATGCAAATGAACATGCAGAGTCTATGAACATGACCATCATCCAAAACTTTGAAAAGAGGCTAGAAAATTTTAAAGGAAAATGGAGAGATGTGTTGCCCGAAGTACGATGGGAATACCGAACAACTTTAAGGTCAAACACAGGAGAGACATTGTTCCTTTTTGCATACATGTCCGAGGCTTTGATACCGTCAGAGGTCGGGGAGCCATGCACGAGATTTTGACATGCCATTGAGGACTCGAACAGTGAGTCCATGACTACAACCCTTGAACTACTAGATGAAAAGCGAGATGCTGCACAAGTCCGAATGGCTAACAAAAACTAGAGGATCGAAAGATATTATAACAGGAGAAAAAACTTCCGATACTTCGGAGTCTGGGACTTAGTCCTTAGGAAAGTCACCCTCAACACTCTTAACCCAAATGAAGGGAAGCTATGCCTAAGCTGGGAAGGACCGTACCGTATCTTAGGAATAGTAAGCAAAGGATTCTACAAACATGGCACCATGGAAGACGAGCAACTTCCAAACAATTGGAACATATGCTCAAACGCTATTATAGCTAAGGTATAACCCTCTCCCTTTTCGCTTTATGTCTCATAGTAATTTCTTATAGGCGTTCAATGAGAGACGCTGAAGCACCCTTTGACTCAAAGACCGTGGGTTTCAAAGAATGCATTGCACTCTTTTTTCCTTCTGTCGGGTTTTTCCCAAATGGGTTTTACCGGAGAGGTTTTTAAGGAGGCAACATCTATATTCCACCTAAGGAGAACTCAACAAGTATTCAAGTATTCTTCTCAGTCAGCCTCAAATACTTGAAGGCATCCTCCTCTGAGGTTATCTTTCGGAAAAAATTGAGTTACACCTAATGGGACCTCAATAGGAAAATATTGTATTCGGCCAAATGGTCGAATGAACCGTGTCCATGTTGAACAATCGAGCCTCCGAAGGAAAGAACATGTACACATATATTAAGTAATCAAAGAATCCTCTCTGCTTGTTAAAAAACTATGTACAAATAAATACATATATGTCTTGGAAATTGATAAAACAGAAAAGAAACATGATAGAAAGGGATGCCAAATCCTACAGATGCCTGTAGGACTACCTCGGGTCTTCACTGGACTGAAGGCAGCCACCCAACTCTACTCACATGGTCCGACACTGAGATCTGCACAGAAAGTACAGAGTGCAGTATCAACACAGCTGACCCCATATACTGGTAACTGCCGAACCTAACCTCGACGAAATAGTGAACATGCTAGGACACGACAAACATCATAAACATGTGCAGTTAATCAGTTTAATAGCACAGTAACAAGTAATAAAAACTAAGCAGAAATGTAGGGGAAGGGGCAACATACTATGGGGGTTTCAACATAAAGAATTACTATAGTAAGGAATTTAAATAGTTAAAACACTTGAACCGATAAAAGCAAATGAACAGCAAATAGAATTTGGCGCAGGCCCGCGAGGGCGCTAGGTATAAAAAGGAGTTTTTCCAATTAAAGGACAATAAAAACGAGATTCATTTATTGAGATATTCAGAGTCTCCACTTGGGAGATTTATGGTGTCCCAAGTCACCGGTTGAATCCTGAATTGAGGAAAGGTTTGACTCTATTTAACAGTCTGCGTACCAGAAATCCGGATAAGGAATTCTGTTAAACCGAGAGAAGGTGTTAGGCATTCCCGAGTTCCGTGGTTCTAGCACGGTCGCTCAACTGTTATATTAGGCTTGATTATCTGATTTTAATACAAATATGAACTAGTGTACAAACTACCACTCCAAACCGTTTTAAATGTTAGAAGAAAATTATAATGTCGTGAGAATATATCTCGAATTTCGTCACATAAATGTGTCCGCATTTTTTAATATATTCCGACTTCATTGGGATTTGGATTGGGGGTCACATAAATATGTACCCGAGTTTAAGGAGGTACAATTATTAAATACGCGCTTAAAACTATTAACGCGTTATTATTTTGAGAATGCCGTGAAAATTTACTAAACGACCAATCTCGGATTTCTAAATATATACACTTATAGGGGCTTCACAGTTTTTGCGATTTATTTTGCGAGTCTCGTCTCATTTATTAACAAAATAATCCTAAAATGACTACATTTCCTTTTTTTTTTTAGTTTTTATAAATAAAGAAATCTCATAATTAATTTAAAAATTAAAAATGCAATACTTATCTAATTTATGACAAAGACTTAATGAAACAGATTTTAATCTATGTTTAAACAGAAAATATTTTTTTTTTCGGAATTATTTTTTTTTTATTTTTTATTATTAATATTATTATTTTTTATTATTTTTTGTAAATACGAAATTTCTTAACTTAATAATAAAAGAAACATAATTAGAACAATATTGAAAAATCTTGAGTGGTAATATATATAAAAGAAAAACCAATAAAATCATTTATTCAAAATTATCAAAATTATAGCCATATTAAAGCTTATATGGTAAAATTATTTTTTATTTCCAATCGTTCAAAACTAAGTTTATTTTTTAGAAAAACAGCAATTATAAATTAACTATAATTTTATTTAAATTCGTTTTTTTTATATTAGCTTAAAGAAAAACATATTATTTGTTATATTTAGATAAATGTTTAATAAAAATAGACATTACTTAAATAAAACTGAAAATATAAGTGCAAAATCGACAATTAATATATATACAAACTAAACCAATTATCTTACAACTAATTTAAACTCATTTTTTTTTAAAGTTTTTACTATTTTTGACTTAAACCCTTGATATTAACTATTTACAACTATTTTTCAAAACCATAATCAACCTTAATTATTTAAACCTATATTTGGAGATTTGATAAATTTGAAGAAAATAATTCTTTTATCATTTAAAACTTAAACCGTACCTAAATGCCTAAATTACGCAAAATAATTACAATTCACATTTTTTTTGTTAAAATTAACTACATATTTACAAATTATCTTAAAAAAATGATGTTAAAATATTTGAAGCTAATGAACTAACAAGTTTTAATTAATCCAATTAATAAAGAAAAATAACTCATTCTTACTTCAATTACTAAACCATTTGAACATTAAGAAACATATTTATAATTATATTATTTAATAACCATTTTTGAAGTGAATTATTATTGTTACAACAAGATTTAATTATTTAAATTTATAACAAAAACTTACAGAATATTAATATTGAATTTATTTAAACATAATCTATAAAAGAAGATAGAAATAGAAACTATTTAAAATTTAAGAATTTGCATACTTCCCATGTATTCATCTTATCATTTAAACATAATTAGGTATGTACCTGATATTGAAAATAAAAGAACACCGGTGATCAACACACCAAATAACAACACAACAATATCACAGCAACAGCAACAACAAAAAAATACCCAGTATCCGAATTTCAGCAATAAGAATTAATAACCCGAATTGAACTTCAGAATAAGATTTGTAAAAATGGAAGACTAATTTTTTAGATGTTTTTTCGTTTTTTTTTTGTTTTTTGTTTTTTACTATTTGCTAACACTCTTTAAGATTTTTGTTTTTCAGATTCTTCTCTCTAAAGTTTTTCTTCTCTTTCCCTTCTCCCCCTCAAATTTCTCTTCTATTTATAGCAAAAATTTCGAAATTTTCAGATTTTATTTTTATTATTTATTTATTTTTTTATTTCTTTTTATCTTTTTTTAATTAAAAGAAATCCCACTTACTAAATGCTTTTATTATTTTATAAAAAGAAATCCCACCTTGCTTATCTTTTATTTTTTAAAACACAACTTTAATGATTTTTATATTTTTAATTGTCCACTTTCTTTTATTTATTTAAAAGAAAATGCCACTTTCTTTTCTTTTCTTTAAAAAAACAACTTTCTTTTACTTTTGATTTTTTTAATTTTCAGCCACTTTTGACTTTTATTCCAACTTTCATTTTCAATTATTTAAAACCAACCGAAAATTTAAAAAAAATATTAATATTTTCAGTTTTTTTTTAATAAAAAATAAATTATTTTTTAAAAAAAAAATTAATAAAAAAAAATTAATAATAATAGCAATAATATGAATAGTAATAATTTACTTTAAAAAAAAAATTAAATCATATATATATATATATATATATATATATATATAAAATTAAACAAAAGCCAAAATATATAGAGTGAAAAATTTAAATACGGTCAAACATTTTTGTGGGGGCTTTTGTGTGTGTATGTTAGGATTTTTTGGTTTAGGGTGTGTTTTGAATAGTGTATAGTAGTGTAATAAATGGGTCGTGGGTCATGGGTTTGGGTTATGGTGTTTTGGGTTGTGTAGAATATGTTTGGGCTCAAGTTTAAAATTTAAGAAGAGGCCCAATTCCGAATTTGTCTTCTCTATAAAAAAAATTTATTTATTATGAAATAAATTAAAAAAAAATGTTAAGATTAAATTATAAAACCAAAATTATCTTAAAAACACCAATTAACTCATAATAATTATTATTACAAAAAAATTAGACGTTAATTAAAATAAAATCGCACAAATTGGATATTATAGGCTAAAAATGCAAAAATACATATTTTTGTGATTTTATAAAATAAACTTAATTATTACTAATTATAAACTTGAATTTTATATAAATACAATATATTTTTATATTTTTTATTTATTTAAACAAATAAATATGCACAGATAAATGCAAACAATTCAAGAAAAATAACACAAAATTCACAAATATTGCAAACAACACAAAACTCTTTTATTTTGAATTTTTGGGAGTAATTCTCATATAGGGCAAAAATCACGTGCTCACAATTGCCCCTCTTTGCGCGTAAACACGAAGAGTTTCTGTGCAAAGACAAGTGAGCGGATACGAGCGATTTTTGCCCGTTTGAGCACTCCGTGAGAAGCATTTTTTTTCAAAATTTTGACCGAACCTTTGCTTCAAAAGGTTTCCTACATATCCCTGGCTAAAAGGGAATCAGGTCAATGTAGTTCGGAAAGTTTTGGTAGTTGGGACTACCAATGAAACTGCGATTTTTGCTGTTACTGTTGCTGTTGTTGCGGTTACTGCTTGCTGACCTCCTTATTACACCATGCAAAAGCAAAATAAGAAGCTAGACTAAATTATGATTTATGAACTGTAAACTCTTATCTATATCTTCAATTTATCCTTCTACTGGGGGATACTGCTTCCTCGATTTAAGACTTGTTATGCAGGGGGTTCTTGTTGTAACCCTTGGTATTATTGAATTCTGTTTCGACCTTGAAATGTATTCCTCTGTTTTACAGGCGGGCTCCTGATTGTGATAACTTGCAATTAACACCTCCGTTCTACAGGCGGGCATCCCGACTTCTTCAATTTGAAAATAACACCTCTATTCTGCAGGCGGGCATCCTGACTTCTACAGGCGGGCTCATGACTTCTTCAACTTCAAAATAATAACCTCCATTCTACAGGCGGGCATCCCGACTCCTTCAATTTGAAAATAACACCTCTGTTCTACAGGCGGGCATCCTGACTTCTTCAACTTCAAAATAACAACCTCCATTCTACAAGCGGGCATCCTGACTTCTTCAATTTGAAAATAACACCTCCATTCTACAGGCGGGCTCCTGATTTCTTCAACTTGAAATAACATCCTCCATTCTACAGGCGGGCTCCTGATTTCTTCAAAATAACACCTCCATTCTACAGGCGGGCTCCTGATTTCTTCAAAATAACACCTCCATTCTACAGGCGGGCTCCTGATTTCTTCAATTTAAAAATAACACCTCCATTCTACAGGCGGGCTCCTGATTTCTTCAACTTAAAAATAACAACCTCCATTCTACAGGCGGGCTCCTGATTTCTTCAAAATAACACCTCCATTCTACAGGCGGGCCCCTGATTTCTTCAAAATAACACCTCCAGTCTACAGGCGGGCTCCCGATTTCTTCAACTTAAAATAACAACCTCCATTCTACAGGCGGGCTCCTGATTTCTTCAATTTAAAAATAACACCTCCATTCTACAGGCGGGCTCCCGATTTTTTCCAACTTCAAAATAACAACCTCCATTCTACAGGCGGGCATCCTGACTTCTTCAATTTGAAAATAACACCTCTGTTCTACAGGCGGGCATCCCGACTTTTTCATCTTGAAATAACAACCTCCATTCTACAGGCGGGCTCCTGATTTCTTCAACTTAAAAATAACACCTCCATTATACAGGCGGGCTCCTGATTTCTTCAACTTAAAAATAACACCTCCATTATACAGGCGGGCTCCTGATTTCTTCGACTTAAAAATAACACCTCCATTCTACAGGCGGGCTCCTGATTTCTTCCACTTAAAAATAACATCCTCCATTCTACAAGCGGGCTCCTGATTTCTCCCAATTAAAATCTCTCTAATTGATTTCCTTGTTTTCTTTGAGAAAATTTTCGACAATGGCGAAAATTTTCTTGCCCCAGTTTTGGTAATATTCTTTGCGGTATGTCATTCTTCTATCATCGACATTTCCTTTCACCTGCTTCAAATCAAAGAAAATTTGTTAGTTTAAAATGCGGTGAATGGTCGTGCCACTCCTGCCGGGGATGGCTTTTCCTTCTTTTGTCCTAAGTTCCCGAAACTTGTCGGGGATGATGTTACTTGCTGGGAATGATATTTCTGCTGGGGGATGGTTTTTCCATTTATCCCTTCCCTTTTCTGTGTTTTAAAACTTGTTGGTGAGACTCAAAATCACTTTCTTCAAAAGGTTTGATTTTCCTTTAATATCGCTGGAAATAGAAATGTCATCAGCCAGGGATGCATTTTCCTTTTTCCTTCTCCGCTTTGTGTTGTCCGATCATCTTGAGAATCGGTTGATAATCTGTCGGAGTTATTTGCACATCTTGAAAATTCACAGGGGATTCTTTTGGAACTTGGTCCATGATTTTTCGACTGCATCTTTCAGGTCTTCTCCATTTCTTGACATTCCAGACCAATTTGGTCTGTCCTATCCTCGTTTTGCTTCGCACCAATTCGGCACTGATAGTAAGCTCTGAAAAGTCTTTCTCAAAATAGACTTGGATAAAAACCTTTAAACAAAAAAATATAGTAAAAGAAAAAAAAAATAAGCTTTCTGAACAAATGTAGCGAAAAACAAAAAAGAACTTATCTGAATGGTATAACAGGTCCCAACGATCACGTCGTGCATTCCGGATTAATCAACCCAGTCTATTTGTATCAATCCATCTTCTGATGGTCTCATTTGCTGAGGACGAACAGATGTACGACTCTTTGTCAAATGCGGGTCCTTTGTGCCACTCTATCTTGTCGCCTCATAGTGCCCTTCGAGGGGTTTTCACTAATAAGACTCTCTCATTTCTCTCAACTCCCATCGCCTTATGGTGCCCGTGAAGGTTTTCACCGATAAGACTCTCTCATTTTTGTTTCTTCTCAGCTTTCGTCGCCTTATGGTGCCTGTGAAGGTTTTCACCGATAAGACTCTCTCATTTTATTTTATTTTTCAGCTTTCGTTGGAGATTGGAAAGGCACCGATAATGTTCTCTTCACTGGGGATTCTTCTGGCTATCAATTCCTTCAGCTTATTCCCTTTCCGTTGGGGATCAACGTGTTACTCTTGGTTTTTACTTGCCTGACTGGGCATTTCCCGGATACTGATCGGGAGGTCTTTTTCGGACATCTCATATGGGTTTTTTTGTGTGGGTCTTAAAAAGAAAAGAGTATCAAAAATTCACAATAACTCTGAATGGGTGAAATATTACAACTCTCGGAATTAAAATATTTTTTTCTCCATAAAACAACATAACTTCTGCCCCAGTTTCTTGTTTGGGGAAGAATTAACTTTTATTCACTCTATGACCGAGCCGTGAGGCGCCTACGTATCCTATTTGAGGAATCAGGTCAAACGTAGTTCCTTGATTCATTTAAATCTCTTGTGACTTTCTTTTATCTTTATTATTTTTTTTTCTTTTCTATTTCCGTTATTGATTCCAAGAGAGGGATATGAAAGAATAAATAAGGCTCAAATGGGGAAACAAGGGTTAAAAGTGTTTGGATAGAAGAAAGAATTGCCTCCGTCATTTCATTATCCGATAAATACCTAGTACAAACAAATAAAATGAACCAAAATCATAAAGAAATTACACGTAATATCTCTTGACTGCATCAGAATTGATAGCCATGTCGGTGCATCTTCCCTCAATATCGGTCAGATATAGAGCTCCATTGGATAATACTCTAGTTACAGTAAGCGGCCCTTGCCAATTCGGGGCAAACTTGCCCTTTGCTTCGACCTGATGTGGAAGGATCCGTTTTAGTACTTGTTGCCCTACTTCAAATTTTCTAGGGCGTACCTTCTTATTGTAAGCTCTTGCCATTCTCTTCTGATACAATTGGCCATGACATACTGCTGCCAATCTCTTTTCATCAATTAAGCTCAACTGCTCTAATCGAGTTTTGACCCATTCGTCATCATCAATCTCAGCTTCAGTGACAATTCGGAGGGATGGAATCTCAACTTCTGCTGGTATTACTGCTTCAGTTCCGTATACCAGCAAGTAAGGAGTTGTACCTATTGAAGTGCGAACCGTAGTGCGATAACCCAACAATGCAAATGGTAGCTTTTCATGCCATTGCCTAGATCCTTCTACCATTTTTCTCAGTATCTTCTTTATATTCTTGTTTGCTGCCTCAACCGCGCCATTTGCTTTGGGACGATATGGGGTGGAATTACGGTGTGTAATCTTGAACCGTTGACACACTTCTTTCATCAAACCACTGTTAAGATTAGCACCATTGTCCGTGATAATCATCTTTGGGATCCCAAATCTACAGATGATATGGGAATGGACGAAGTCTACCACGGCTTTCTTGGTCACTAACTTGAATGTCTTCGCCTCCACCCACTTGGTGAAATAATCAATGGCTACTAGAATGAACCTATGACCGTTGGAAGCTTCCGGCTCGATCGGTCCAATGACATCTATGCCCCACGCAACAAATGGCCATGGTGCTGACATCGTGTGCAATTCCGTTGGCAGAGAATGAATAAAATCTCCATGCACCTGACACTGATGGCACTTGCGCACAAAATTTATACAATCATGCTCCATGGTGAGCCAGTAATATCCTGCCCGTAAGATCTTCTTTGCCAATACATACCCACTCATATGTGGCCCACAAACTCCGGCATGCACCTCTGTCATCACTGTCGTGGCTTGGCCCGCATCTATACATCTTAGCAATCCCAAATCCGGGGTTCTCTTGTACAACACTCCTCCACTAAGGAAAAATCCGTTTGCCAATCGCCGAATAGCCCTCTTTTGCTCTCCAGCTTTGGGTATATTCCCATCCTGAGGTATTCTTGGACATCATGAAACCATGGCTCGCCATCAATTTCTTCCTCCACCACATTGCAATAGGCATGTTGATCCCGAACTTGAATATATAACGGATCAACATGAATCTTGTCCGGGTGATGCAACATCGATGCTAGAGTAGCCAAAGCATCGGCGACCTCATTATGCATTCTTGGGATATGTCTGAATTCTATTGACCGGAAACGCTTCGTCAGGTCATGCAAACACTGGCGATATGGGATAAGCTTCAAATCTCTTGTTTCCCACTCACCTTGAACCTGATGTACTAGAAGGTCCGAGTCTCCCAAGATCAAGACGTCCCGGACATCCATGTCCACAGCTAATCGTAACCCCAAAATGCATGCTTCGTATTCAGCCATATTGTTGGTACAATAGAAGCGCAACTGAGCCGTAACAGGATAATGATGTCCTGTTTCAGAAATAAGTACCGCTCCTATTCCGACTCCCTTTGCATTTGCAGCTCCGTCAAAGAAAAGCTTCCACCCCGGCTCCTTGGTTAGTTCTAACTCATCAATTTGCAACACTTCTTCATCTGGAAAATACGTCCTTAAAGGTTCGTATTCATTATCAACAGGATTCTCAGCTAAGTGATCGGCTAGTGCTTGGGCTTTTATGGCCGTCCTCGTCACATAGATGATGTCAAATTCTGTAAGTAATATTTGCCATTTTGCTAACCTTCCCGTAGGCATAGGTTTTTGGAAAATATACTTCAATGGATCCAAACGTGAAATGAGATAAGTAGTGTAGAAAGACAAATAATGCTTCAACTTCTGTGCCACCCAAGTTAGGGCGCAACATGTCTTCTCAAGATGAGTGTACTTAACTTCATATGCTGTGAACTTCTTACTGAGATAATAGATGGCCCGTTCCTTTCTGCCGGTGATGTCATGTTGCCCCAATATGCAGCCGAAAGAATTGTCCAAAACTGTTAGATAAAGAATCAGAGGCCTCCCGGGTTCCAGGTGGAACCAACACAGGTGGGTTTGACAAATACTCCTTTATCTTATCAAAAGCCTCTTGGCATTCTTCAGTCCACTTGACCGCAGCATCCTTCTTTAACAGCCTAAAAATAGGTTCACATGTTGATGTGAGCTGAGCAATGAATCGGCTGATGTAATTCAATCTTCCCAAAAGACTCATCACTTTAGTTTTGTTCTTTGGTGCTGGCAATTCTTGTATGGATTTGATCTTTGATGGATCCAACTTAATACCTCGCCGACTGACAATGAATCCTAGCATTTTTCCCGAGGGAACTCCAAATGCACATTTGGCTGGATTGAGCTTAATGTCGTACCTCCGAAGCCTTTGAAAAAACTTCCTCAGATCTGCTACATGGTCTTCCCGTCGCCTGGATTTTATGATTACATCGTCTACATACACCTCAATCTCTTTGTGTATCATGTCATGAAACACAGTAGTCATTGCTCTCATGTATGTCGCCCCGGCGTTCTTCAAACCAAACGGCATTACCCTGTAGCAATAAGTTCCCAAAGGAGTGATGAAAGCTGTCTTTTCTGCATCTTCTTCATCCATTAGGATCTGATGGTATCCTGCATAGCAATCCACAAAGGATCCAATCTCTCGCCCCGCGCAATTGTCTATCAAGATATGGATGTTGGGTAGTGGGAAGTTATCTTTCGGGCTTGCCCTGTTCAGATTGCGATAATCGACACATACCCGAATTTTCCCATCCTTCTTCGGCACTGGCACCACATTGGCCAACCATTCGGGATATCGAGTAACCCGAATAACCTTTGCTATCAACTGCTTGGTTACTTCTTCTTTGATCTTTACGCTCATATCGGTTTTGAACTTCCTCAATTTCTGCTTGACAAGAGGACATGCCGGATCAATGGGCAATTTATGTACCACTAGATCCGTGCTTAACCCTGGCATGTCATCATACGACCATGCAAAAATATCTTTGAATTCAAACAGTGTTTTGATTAGCTCTTCCCTAATACTCGGCTCAATGTGAATGTTGATTTTGGTTTCCCTAACATTATCCTCATCTCCTAAGTTGACAACTTCAGTATCGTTTAAATTAGGCTTAGGTTTTTCTTCAAAATGAGTTAATTCCCTGTTTATCTCTTCAAAAGCCTCATCTTCCTCATATTCCGATTCATCCTCATAATCGACTTCGCGCATAATTAATTTGGATTCAGATTGACTTCTTAGACTAGGTTGAAGATCTGTTGTGCATGCCATGACATTGGAACCGGTGAAAATAGAACTGTTCAGAAATGAAAAGATACAAAAATCAAAAATCAAGAAAGTAAAGGAAACTTTCATTTTTATTGAAAATGAGGGATAACAGAGTTTCACACTACAAATAAATCAAAACTGGATTACAACTCCGGAATAATCCAGGAAACAAAAGAAAATCCAGAGTCTACTACCAAGACTTCTTCCAGATGGGAAGAGGAGTAACCGTCCAATTGTTGGTTTATCCAACATACTGTACGTCGGCATTACCGGAACCTTCTCCAGCTTCGATCATGTTAACATCATCGAACAACCTTTCAAAACTCTTATCCAGATCTCCTTCTGGCCCAATTGACGGTCCGAGGATCTTTGGGTTTGACATCCTCCCGAAACCTGCTTTCACAAAAGACCGGGATAGGCATGGAACTGGCTTGGGAAGGACCCAGACTTTCTTTTTCATTTTGTGAGCTCTCTTCACATCTGCTACCGTCGGCTTGAACCCTAACCCGAATGTCTCCAAATTTTCAGGCAAAGAAACGGGTTGAATGATACCTTGGAGTTTGGCTCCCAAACCTTTTCCCGGTATGAACCCACAGTTCATCATTTCTGAGGCGATCATGAAGGTTGAAGCTGAGATCCTGGGAAAAGCAAGGTCCTCGCCTTCGGAAACCTTGTCCACCGAAACCCCTTCGAAGACTTGGTATACCCATGGTCCCTTGTCATCCTCCGTTTCTATGAATGGCACCACATTATCACTCATAATGCCTATGCCATCATCCTCGTGCAATACTATCTCCCGTCTATCCCACTCGAACTTAATCATCTGGTGCAGCGTAGAAGGCACTGCTTTGGCGGCATGAATCCAGGGTTGCCCCAATAGCAGAGTGTATCATGCAGCCACATCCACCACCTGGAATTCCATGGTGAAATCGACTGGGCCAATGGTCAGTTCCAATATGATATCACCCACCGAGCTAGTATTCCCTCCATCAAATCCTCTGATGCAAACGTTATTCTTACGGACTCTGTCCTGATCAATCTTCAGTTTGTTCGGAGTAGCCAAAGTACAAATATTGGCACTTGAACCATTATCCACCAATACACGATTGACCACCGAGTCTTCACACTTCACGATCAAGTATAAGGCTTTATTATGTTCTGTGCCCTCTTTTGGCAATTCATCGTCAGAAAATGTCACTCGGTTGACTTCAAAGATTTTATGCACAATCTTCTCCAAGTGATTTACAGAAAGCTTTTCCGGAACATGGGCCTCATTCAGGATCTTCAACAAAGCCTGGCAATGATCCTTGGAATGGATTAACAAAGATAACAATGAAATTTGGGCTGGGGTTTTCCTCAACTGCTCCACAATAGAGTAGTCTTGGGCTTTCATCTTCTTCAAGAACTCATCAGCTTCCTCTTTTGTTACTGGCTTTTTCACCGCCGTGGGATTAGATTTCCTTAACTCTACGGGAGTAAAACACCGTCCCGATCGAGTTAAACCCTAGGCTTCACAACTGACTTCCTCCACTGACTTCCCTTTGTATATCACGGTTGCCTTTTCATACTTCCAAGGTACGACCTTGCTATCTGTTACTGGCAACTGAGCTACCGGCTTTATGATGACCGGTTCCCTACAGACTCCTTTCACGATCATTACTGGTGCAGACGGTGCTTCGGACACAACCAACTTTGTTGTTTTTGGTTTCTCCGTAGTGGCCGATGGGCTTTTCCCCAATATTATCACAGGCTTGACAACCTCCCTCTTAGTTGGTACCTCCCCTTCCATACTGGTTGATTTCTCTTTTGTATTGTCCTTGATCATCATCACTGTCTGCGATGGCTTCTTGGGTTCTTCCTCTCCTTGCACGATCTCAATCATACAGGCTTCATGGTGGGTTGGTAGTGGGTTTTGGTTAATGTTGGGTACCTCGGGTGCTTGAACCTCAATCTTATTAGCATCAATAAGATCTTGGATTGCATGCTTCAGTTTCCAACATCTCTCAGTAGTATGCCCGGGAGCCCCCGAACAATATTCACATTTCACCGAGTGGTCCAAATTTTGAGGTAAGGGATTTGGTAATCTGGGCTCAATAGGACTCAACAAACCTATCTGTTTCAATTTGTGAAATAAAGCAGTATAAGCTTCTCCTAATTCGGTAAATGTCCTCTGTCTCTGAGTCCTTTCATTCCTGAAAGTCGGATTTCCCTGGAAAGTTGGCCCTGTGGGATTTCTGTAGGCCCTTGGTGGTGGGTAGTTGTTATGGGGAGCTGGGTAGGCATTATGTGGGGTTGGCGCGCGCCATTGCGGGCGCGCTGGAGGTTGGGTGTATGCTTGTGCTTGATGGACAGAAAAATGATGTTCTTGAGGAGGGTAATAGGATTGTCCGGGATAATTCGGAATGTGTGGGTAATTTGGGTGAGGGGGCCTGAATTGGTGATGGGGGGTAGGACCTTTGGATCGAGACCAATTACCAGCTTCTACCGTTGTGACATCCTCTTTTTTCTTCTTTCCGAGCGCACCTCCTGTGCCGCTCTGAATAGCTTGCGTTGTTGCCTTGATCGCTGAATAACTTAAGATTTTGTTGGTCTTGAGGCCTTCTTCTATCATGCCTCCCATTTTGACCACTTCGTTGAAGCTTTTTCCCACTGAGGTCACCAAATGACTGTAGTAAGTTGGCTCGAGAGTCTGTAGAAAGTAATCTACCATCTCCCCCTCTCTCATAGGAGGATCAACTCTAGCCGCTTGTTCTCTCCAACGAAACCCAAATTCCCGAAAGCTCTCCCCCGGTTTCTTCTCCAGCTTTAACAATGTGAGACGGTCAGGGACGATCTCAAGATTATACTGAAAGTGCCCGGCAAATGATTGCGCCAAATCATCCCAAGTGTACCATCTCCTGGGATCCTGCCTTGTATACCATTCCAACGCAGACCCGCTCAAACTCTATCCAAAATAAGCTATCAGTAGCTCATCTTTGCTGCCTGCACCCCTCATCTTGCTGCAAAATCCTCGCAGATGAGACATGGGATCACCGTGTCCCTCATATAGATCAAACTTTGGCATTTTGAATCCTGCCGGCAATTGAACATCGGGGAAAGGACACAGGTCTTTGTAGGCCACGCTGACTTGGCTGCCCAACCCTTGCATATTCCTAAGGGATTTCTCCAGGCTCTTGAATTTCGGTAGCATCTCATCTTGTTCTGAGCTATTGGCCGGTTTTTCCACTGGGGCTTCAAAGGGAGGAGTGTAGGTGGATGGTTCGGGAGCCCTGAACGTGGGTTCTGGGGGGTAATACTGAGTGTCGTGAACCTGAAATAATGGTTCACTTGATGATCTTTGTAGTGGAGCTGGGGGGGTGCCACAAAGACAGTGCCCTTCGGTGGTGGAGGGTTCTGATTTTGTGGTGGAGCTGGGTAGTCGTGAGCATCTCTTCCCTGGTGGTAATGGAGGTCTGGGACTCTTGTCGAGGGACCGGGAGAAAAGTATTCTCGGGTAAAACCTGGTAGGAAAGTAGGAGTAGCGGGTGCGTCAGGACTCTTTTGTGCTTTGGCTAGCGCCGTCTGCATTTCGCTCATTTCCAACCGCATCTGTTCTATTTTTTCAAGAGTTTCTTTGAGCATCTAGCTCATTGCTTTTTCTGACTCGCTGCTGTGGTCTGACCCAATCATACTTTTAGGTACAGGTCCTTTCGATCTTGTATGATAATTGTGTGATGCCAGTACACTCTAACACTAACTGAACAGGAATAGCAACAAACTTGTTAGTGTTGAAATTTTAACAGATATGGTAAAAGCACATTGGGTATGCAATGTCCCTATGTAATGAACCATTTCTATTATGCTTTTGCTTAGACCGCATGCGTCATCCCAGCTTATCCTCTACGCCTATCCATTATTTCTCTTATTTCTCTTATTTATTTTCCCCTTTTTTACTATAAGTAATGGTCGAATCTTATGTAGATTGCCTACGTATCATGTCCCCGCATGAATCAGACCCTAGCGTAGTTCGTGTGAATACAATAAAAAATATTTTTCAAAAGGTTTTCCAAAAACAAACTGGATTTAACAACAAGTCAAACTTACAAAAGATGGTCAAAATACATTCAGCCCTTTTATACAAAAGTCTTATGACTAGACCCAAAAAGGAAATACAAGTTCATAACTAGGAAAGTTCTAAGATTTTGAGCTTTTGCGCCGGCGGGGCCCTGTTTGGCCTGGCTGTGGTCCTTGGTGCAAGACTTCTTTGCAGATCTTTCAATTCTTCCATGATCTAACGGACATAATCCATGATAGAGGAAAAAGGACATCCCGGGGCATCCTTTCACATGATAGGCACCTCATGTGAATGTAGTGTCCAATCTCGTCAATCCTTCTCCGAATGTTATCCCTTTCTCTGAATAACTGCTCTATCTGTCGGTTTTTTAATCCCAGTATTCGCGCCTCATCCGTAAGTCGATCTTGGAATCTTTTCATTTGTCCCTCCATTCGGGCCATCATCTTGTAACACCGCTCCTTGTCTTCTCTAGCTTCAAGAGCCTGTCTGTGGATCTGTTCTTGGAGAGTGAAAATTGTCTCTCTCAATGCCCCGACGCTCATCTCACAATCCCTTTTGACCTGCCGCAAGTATTCTCTTCGCTCCGCCGCGCCTCTTGCCCATCTGGCCTGCATCCCTTCCTTGCTAGCCTCAGACCTCTCCAACTTTTCTTGGCTTTATCTGAGCTGTTGGTTTAGCTCGTCTATCAACCTTTGATCAGTTCGGCTTCTTGTTTGGCTGTTGGCTTCTTTTCTGATCCGCCAGATTCGAGCCTTGAGAGTGTCCTTTTCTTGAGTCAACTTCTTTTTGATCCCTTCGTCAGCTGCAATCTGTAAGCCATTTTCATATTGGAGATTATGTACACGTTTCTCTAGTTCTCCAATACGATCTTTGTATTCACATTCTTTAGCTAGCCAAGCTAATATTTCTTGGATTTTATCATCGAAAGCTTGAACGTGAGGCCTTTTGGTAGGTCTGATCGCCTCGAGCTCGGGCCTAGGGCTCACACGAAAACTTCTTTGAAACCAAGCAACATACTCGGGATCGAACTCGCCTTTTATTGGGTCTGGCACTATGGTGTTACTCTTTAAATACCGGCAACAATGCCAATCTTCATTCACCATCTTCTCAGGGATAGCTGCCTCTGGATGCAATTCGATGGCTATGTTGCTCAAATCCATCTTCTCTGGTATCACCTGATATCTCCCAAGTTGTCTCAAAACTCTTTGAGGCGCATAGGGTTGTATACTTCTTGCCCCTATTATCATCAAATAGCCCTTTGAAGTAGTCATGTGAATGATCTCCTTTATCGGGAGCCACCCTATAGTCCATTCGATTTGATCCGCCCTCAATTTTCTTAGATAGAAAATCCATGCTTCAAACCCCTTGGGTGTTATAAAATCTCTCACCCTTTCTTCGTATTTAACGATGAAATTGGTTCCGTCTGAAGCATGTTTTAAGAATTTAGGGTGTGCCGAACATGTTCAATCATCCACATTTGCAGGAGAATGCTGCAGCCTTCAAAAAGCGGGCTTCCAGATTTGCATAAGGGTCAAAGCCCGGTACATATCGGATAATACCAGTGGGACAATGGTGTGGTCTTTTTTATCCACAAGAACCTGTGCAATTCTTGCCATGCGAGTGTCTATGGAACCTTCCGAGTTTGGAAACACCATGATTCCTAGAAATGCCACAATAAAAGCGAATCGGCGATGAATCTCCCATAGGCCTTTGTTTTGTTGGTTATTCAATCCCTTTTCATGTGTTTCAAATCCGTCTGAGTTTCCGAATCCTGTAATACAAGAAGTAGAACTTGCAACTCCCGTTTTGTACGCGATCATTGCTTGTTTTCTTGCTGATCTTCAAGAGATCAAAGAATTTATGCACCGATGGGGCCCTGGGAAATATGAGCTTCTGCTCCTTTAAATCTTGGCCGAAAGCAATGTAACCGGCTATTTCCTCTAAGGTAGGAGTGAGTTCGAAATCGGAGAAATGGAACACATTATTAACAGGATCCCAAAAGGTCACCAAAGCTTTGATCAAGTCATCCTGTGGCTTGACATACAGTATGTCTAGCAGAGGGCCCAAATGTTTTTTCACCCACACTCGACCATCTTCCTCTAGATCATTCCGCCATTCTTGTAGTTGTATCCGGGCTCTTTCCATGATAGCCTGAGGTGATTCTTGGATAGCATCCATCTGATCCTGAAGATTCAAGGTATCAAGGGTGACTCTTAAACCTTTTATGAAAGCATATTTCCTTAAATGAAACAAATTACCAACTTATTTATGACCGAAAATCTTTGACACATTTTTAATGACTGTTTTTGTAAAAAGGGAGATTGGACCCGATTGGGGTTGCCTACGTATCTCACATCCGGTGAGAATCAAATCGGCGTAGTTCGCCAAAGAAAACAAATCGAGTTTAAAAAAAAAAATCTTTTTAACACCAAAAAAAAATTATTTTTGAAGAAACGCTAATAGGATTTCGACATTGTATGGACAAAATTACATTGTTATTCAATTTTAAGCTGGTCAGCATGCCGATCTAATCAAATAAATGCACATAATCTCATGTAGCAGGATGGTCTTTTCATTTCAGGTTACGTGTCCTAGACGGACCCAACCCCTGTGTTGAGTCCCCTAAGTCAAATGCAACATGATGCAAACAAACGTTCCTACTAGGGATCCGGCATGAAGCTTTGTTATTCTAGGTTTAAAAACTGGGTTTATTGTTCTAAACCTGGCTTACCCGAGTGGACAACTGGGGCTGAGGAGGGGGTGACGTAACGGGAGCACTAAAGTCTGCCCGACCTTGTCACTTACCCTAACACTCACTTATTTGGAATAATTTTGAAAAGTGGGCTACGCAAACGTATGCACCATTTTTAGAACTCAAAAAGAAGTAGGATTTCGGCACAATTTATATATACAGTTCAAATAATACTAAAGCGGTAAAGTTATCATTTTGCACATAAAAAAAATATCAGATAATAAATAAAGCCAAATACAACAATTATTCTAAGCTCGAATTTCTAACCCTGAACCAGTGGTTCTGGGTCAAATATCCCCAGCAGAGTCGCCAGAGCTGTCACACCTCCTTTTTCCGCAGGCCCGCGAGGGCGCGAATATAAAAAGGAGTTTTTCCAATTAAAGGACAATCGAAACAGGATTTATTTATTAAATATTCAGAGTCGCCACTTGGGAGATTTATGGTGTCCCAAGTCACCGGTTGAATCCCGAATCGAGGAAAGGTTTGACTCTATTTAAAAGTCCGCGAACCAGAAATCCGGATAAGGAATTCTGTTAACCCGGGAGAAGGTGTTAGGAATTCCCGAGTTCCGTGGTTCTAGCACGGTCGCTCAACTGTTATATTAGGCTTGATTATCTTATTTTAATACAAATATGAACTAGTGTACAAACTACCACTCCAAACCGTTTTAATTGTTAGAAGAAAATTATAATGTCGTGAGAATATATCTCGAATTTCGTCACATAAATGTGTCCGCAATTTTTAATATATTCCGACTTCATTGGGATTTGGATTGGGGTCACATAAATGTGTACCCGAGTTTAAGGAGGTACAATTATTAAATACGCGCTTAAAACTATTAACGCGTTATTATTTTGAGAATGCCGTGAAAATTTACTAAACGGCCAATCTCGGATTTCTAAATATATACACTTATGAGGGCTTCACAGTTTTGCGATTTATTTGGCGAGGCTCGTCTCATTTATTAACAAAGTAATCCTAAATTGACTACATTTCCTTTTTTTTAAATAAAGAAATATCTTAATTAATCTAGAAATTAAAAATGCAACACTTATCTAATTTATGACAAAGACTTAATGAAACAGATTTTAATCTATGTTTAAACAGAAAATATATTTTTTTCGGAATTATTTTTTTATTATTTTTTATTATTAATATTATTATTTTTTATTATTTTTTGTAAATACGAAATTTCTTAACTTAATAATAAAAGAAACATAATTAGAACAATATTTAAAAATCTTGAGTGGTAATATATATAAAAGAAAAACCAATAAAATCATTTATTCAAAATTATCAAAATTATAGCCATATTAAAGCTTGTATGGTAAAATTATTTTTTATTTCCAATCGTTCAAAACTAAGTTTATTTTTTAGAAAAACAGCAATTATAAATTAACTATAATTTTATTTAAATTCATTTTTTTTATATTAGCTTAAAGAAAAACATATTATTTGTTATATTTAGATAAATGTTTAATAAAAATAGACATTACTTAAATAAAACTGAAAATATAAGTGCAAAATCGACAATTAATATATATACAAACTAAACCAATTGTCTTACAACTAATTTAAACTCATTTTTTTTAAAGTTTTTACTATTTTTGACTTAAACCCTTGATATTAACTATTTACAACTATTTTTCAAAACCATAATCAACCTTAATTATTTAAACCTATATTTGGAGATTTGATAAATTTGAAGAAAATAATTCTTTTATCATTTAAAACTTAAACCGTACCTAAATGCCTAAATTACGCAAAATAATTACAATTCACATTTTTTTTGTTAAAATTAACTACATATTTACAAATTATCTTTAAAAAATGATGTTAAAATATTTGAAGCTAATGAACTAACAAGTTTTAATTAATCCAATTAATAAAGAAAAATAACTCATTCTTACTTCAATTACTAAACCATTTGAACATTAAGAAATATATTTATAATTATATTATTTAATAACCATTTTTGAAGTGAATTATTATTGCTACAACAAGATTTAATTATTTAAATTTATAACAAAAACTTACAGAATATTAATATTGAATTTATTTAAACATAATCTGTAAAAGAAGATAGAAATAAAAACTATTTAAAATTTAAGAATTTGCACACTTCCCATGTATTCATCTTATTATTTAAACATAATTAGGTATGTACCTGATATTGGAAATAAAAGAACACCGGTGATCAACACACCAAATAACAACACAGCAATATCACAGCAACAACAACCTCAAAAATACCCAGTATCCGAATTTCAACAATAAGAATTAATAACCCGAATTGAACTTCAGAATAAGATTTGTAAAAATGGAAGACTAATTTTTTAGATTTTTTTTCATTTTTTTTTGTTTTTTGTTTTTTACTATATGCTAACACTCTTTAAGATTTTTGTTTTTCAGATTCTTCTCTCTAAAATTTTTCTTCTCTTTCCCTTCTCCCCCTCAAATTTCTCTTATATTTATAGCAAAAATTTCGAAATTTTCAGATTTTATTTTTATTATTCTTTTATTTTTTTATTTTTTTTATCTTTTTTTTAATTAAAAGAAATCCCACTTACTAAATGCTTTTATTATTTTATAAAAAGAAATCCCACCTTGCTTATCTTTTATTTTTTAAAACACAACTTTAATGATTTTTATATTTTTAATTGTCTACTTTCTTTTATTTATTTAAAAGAAAATGCCACTTTCTTTTCTTTTCTTTAAAAAAAACAACTTTCTTTTACTTTTGATTTTTTAAATTTTCAGCCACTTTTGACTTTTATTCCAACTTTCATTTTCAATTATTTAAAACCAACCGTATATATATATATATATATATATATATATATATATATATATATATATATATATATATATATATATATATATATATATATATATATATATATATATATATATATATATATATATATATATATATATATATATATATATATATATATATATATATATATATATATATATATATATATATATATATATATATATATATATATATATATATATATATATATATATATATATATATATATATATATATATATATATATATATATATATATATATATATATATATATATATATATATATATATATATATATGTGTGTGTTAGGATTTTTTTTTTTTTTTTGTGTTTTGAATAGTGTATAGTAGTGTAATAAATGGGTCGTGGGTCATGGGTTTGGGTTATGGTGTTTTGGGTTGGGTAGAATATGTTTGGGCTCAAGTTTAAAATTTAAGAAGAGGCCCAATTCCGAATTTGTCTTCTCTATAAAAAAAATTATTTATTATGAAATAAATTAAAAAAAAATGTTAAGATTAAATTATAAAACCAAAATTATCTTAAAAACACCAATTAACTCATAATAATTATTATTACAAAAAAAATTAGACGTTAATTAAAATAAAATCGCACAAATTGGATATTATAGGCTAAAAATGCAAAAATACATATTTTTGTGATTTTATAAAATAAACTTAATTATTACTAATTGTAAACTTGAATTTTATATAAATACAATATATTTTTATATTTTTTATTTATTTAAACAAATAAATATGCACAGATAAATGCAAACAATTCAAGAAAAATAACACAAAATTCACAAATATTGCAAACAACACAAAACTCTTTTATTTTGAATTTTTGGGAGTAATTCTCATATAGGGCAAAAATCACGTGCTCACAAACAGCAAATAGAAAATGCACGGCGTCACCCTTCGTGTTTTTACTCTCAATCCTCACCATGAAATCAATAGTAAAAATGTGAATGACTTTACCCTTCATGCTTTATCAGTATTCCTCACCATATGAATAATAGAAATATGCATGGCATCATCCTTTGTGCTTTATTTCTCTTCCTCACCATATGCATCAATATAAATGTAAACTTGTACGACATTACCTTTCGTGCTTTATTACTCTTCTTCATCATATGCATACATGGCATCACCCTTCGTGCTTTATCATTCTTTCCTCACCCAAATAGTAGAAATAATAATATCTTGGCAAGGGAATCAACAATAGAAACAAAATATCCCGGCACGGGAATCAACTATAACCATTTTCGTTCCAACAGTTAACTTCACAAAATAAATCTCAACTTGAGCCAATACTCAACAATGGTCAATTACCAAGAAATATCATAAGTCTTGTTCAACATGGATAATCATCCATTTAAGCATGGACAGTACATAACAAGAGTCACAACAGCCACAGTATAAGACACACAGGCATGCTCGGCACCAACATATAGATACTCATCACCACATCTATACGTGGTACTCAACAGTAACACGTAGCAAATAAGACACAACACCTATTCCCTCAAGCTAAAGTTAGGCCAAACACTTACCTCTATTCCACGGCCAAACTCAAGCCTCAAATACCGCGTTCACTCTTAATTGCACCCCAGTCTACTTGTATATAGCCATAATCAACTTAACAACATCAATAAATGTTAAAGAATTCAACTCTAATTCTTAATTATAGGTTTTCTATCATTTTTTCCATAAAGTCAAAAGTTGACCCCGTGCCCGCTTGGTTAAAATTTGAGGTTCGAACCAAAATCTATTCACCCATTCATCCACGAACCCAAATATGTAATTAGTTTTAGAATCATACCTCAAATGGAGGTCTAACTTTCCAAATTTGTAAGATTCCCAATTCCCCCAAAATCCCTAATTTTATCCTTAAAGAACAATATTTAGGCCTAGAAATCTAATGTGTGCTAATGGAAAATGAGAGAGATGAGTTTAGGAAAACAAACCTATGATTTGGTGTTGAAATACCTTATCAAAAATCGCCCAAGGTCGGTTTCTATGGAAGAAAATATGAAATGATGGAAGACCCCCGCTTTGATTCTGTTTTTAAAACACTGGACACATTTTCTTCGTGTTCGCGAGAGGTCTGTCGCATTCGCGATGCATTGCAGCTAGAAGGGCCTCTGTGTTCGCAAAGAGTTTCTCGTGTTCGTGGTGGTCTTTTCCCCCTGTCCTTCGCATTTGTGGGCCTTCGATCGCATTCGCGAAGAACAAACGGAGAGTCCCCTAACCCCCCTCCATTACACTACGCGTTCGCATATAGGCGGTCACATTCGCGAAGAGCAATCCCCCCAGTGCTCCGCTTTCGCAACCAAGGCCTCACGTTCGTGCAGAATAAACCACTTCCCAGCTCAACTTTCACTTCACTTTCGCGATTGAGACTTTGTGATCGCGAAACACAAAGCAATGTGCACCTGTAACAGAAAAAAAATAGCAGAATTCTCTAAGTCTAACATACCATGAAGCCTATCTGAAACTCACATGAGCCCTCGAGGTTCTAAACAAAGCATGCATATAAGTCTAAAAATATCATATGGACTTGTTCGCGCGATCGAATTGCCAAAATTACACCTAGAGTTATGAATTTAGCATCAAAATCAATGAAAATCTCAAGAACTCCTAAAGTTTCAATTTTCACAACCGAGGGTCCGAATCACGTCATATAAACTCCATTTCTGGCCAAATCTTACAAACACCACTTAAATGCCATATTAAACATATACCGAGCTCTGGAACCAAAATACGGGCCCGATACCATTGAAATCAAGCCTCGTAATTACCAAAAACCATTATATTTTCGATTAAACAACTTTCTTAAAATATTTATTTCTCGGGCTAGGGACCTCGAAATTCAATTTCGGCCATAAGTCCAAGTCTCATATTTTTCTGCGGATCCTCCAGGACCATCAAATCATGGGTCCGGGTTCGTTTACCTAAAATATTGATCAAAGTCAGCTGAATTCAATTTTAGAGGCAAACTTTAGCATTTTTCTCAAATTTTTACATAAAGGCTTTCCGAATATATGTGTCACGACCCGGATTTCCCACCATCGGGGTCATGATGGCGCCTACTAAATGGAAGCTAGGCAAGCCAAATATTAATTACATTTCCATTAATTACCAATTCTTATTATGACTTATTATTAAAAACATATAAATTACAGAGCGGAATAATCAAAATTAGCGGAAGACTTAGTCAAATATGATAAAGAAAACCCAAACATGATACACTACCCAAGACTGGTGTCACAATACTCACGAACTTCTAAGAATAATACACATAATTGTCTGAAAGAAAATACAAGCCGTTTATCTCGATTACATGAGATAACAGAATGAAAAGCATAGATAGAAGAGACAACGGGTCCTGCGGACGCCTGCAAGGCTACCTCGTAGTCTCAGTAGTCGAAAAATCCACAAGTCTCTACTGTCGCTGCTGCTGTCCGTAACCTGTATCTCCGCAAAAAGAGCGCAGAGTGTAGTATCAGCACAACCGACCCCATGTGCTGGTAAGTGCCTGGCCTATCCCAGCGAACTAGTGACAAGGCTAAGGCCAGTCACCCACCTAAACCTGTACAGTTGCAATATAGATATATATGTACAATACATTTATAAGGAAATACTCTGCTCTGAAATAACAGTCAATAACTCACGATATCCAGAATAATCTAATCAACAGAATAAATCTTACTTTCATGTCTCAATTCCTCTCTCATTTCATGTCTCGTGGTAGGCGTACCACCCGCTCTCAACTATCACTGCTCCCAACTATCACAGTAATTATATCTTGTGGTAGGCGTACCACCCTCTCCCAAATATATCAATGATTATATCTTGTGGTAGGCGTACCACCCGCTCCCAAATATATCAATAGGCTACCGGCAACTATGGCCAATGCCAAGATTTAAATCACTTTGTGGTCGGCGTGCCACACGATCCCAATTCATAAATTTTATAAGTGGTCGGCGCGCCACACGATCCCAATTCATAAAATATATATATTACCGGCATTTAGCCAATAATCTCTATGTCAACAATATTTATAATTACCGGTTTTAAACTAATAATTTATAATAATTTCAACAATTTACCTTCATTACCGGTATAACACCAATAACTCTTATTCAACAATTTATTCATAACCAAATTCATATTCCTACAAACTAGGATAGAATAAACACTTACCTCGAAAGTTTACGAACGATTCAATCCGTAGCAATGCCTTTTTCTTTCGAATTTGTCTCCACTCCAATCGTATCTATACACAATTGATTTAATATCATCAATTCTACTTAACAAACTAGTTCATATTGCTAAATATGATTTTTACAACATTCTGCTCCGGAATAGTAAAAATCGACCCCGGGTCCACATAATCGAAACTCAAGTTTCGAACCAAAATAAGTTCACCCAATCCTCCATGAGTTCAAATATACAATTTGTTCTTAAGTTCGACTCCAAAACGAGTTCTAGATCGCAAATTCTTTGAAAACCCTTATTATACTAAATTCTCAATTTTTCTACCCATTTACACCTAATTAGGCTTAGGAATTCAAATAATATTGATGGAAAATGAAGAAAACGAGTTAAGAATCACTTACCCAAGAAGTTTGATGAAGAATCGCTCAAAAATTGAACAGAAATGAGATTTTTATCCCGTTTCTGTTCTGTTTTGGGATTAAATTCACTGGGCAGCGAATTTGTTCTACGCGATCGCGTGAACTGGGTCGCGATCGCGGAAGGCAAATATTCAACACTATGCGATCGCGTGGACAATGCTGCGATCACGTAGAAGAATTTCGCTGGGTGGCTAATTTGTACTACGCGATCGCGTGAAAAGAGTCGTGATCGCGTTGAAGGAGAATGGAAGGCTACGCGATCGCGCGCAGACGGCTGCGATCGCGTTGAAGAAGGACAGAAAACTTCGCGATCGCGTGCAGAAAGCTGCGATCGCGTTGAGTAATTTGACAAGGCAGTGCGATCGCGTGTACAAGGCCGCGATCGCGTAGAGTAAAATGTCCGTGTAAAAATTGCAGAAAATCTGCCAGTTTCCTAAGTCCAAAAACACCACGAATCGAAACACTCTCGAGCCCTCGGGGCTCCAAACCAAATATGCACACTAACTCAAAAACATCATACGAACTTGCTCGCGCGATCAAATCGCCAAAATAACATCCAAATCAATGAATTGAGCCTTAAAACTCAAGAATTCTTTTAAACTTTCATAATTTCCAAACTTTCCAATTTAAGGCCGAAACACGTCAAACGACGTCCGTTTTCAACCAAACTTTACAGGAAGCGCTTAACCAATATATATGACCCGTACCGGGCGTCGGAACCAAAATACGAGCCCGATACCAGTACTTTTTAATAAAAATTCAGTTTCATTTTCCTTAAACATTTTCAGAAAACAATTTAACAGAAAAATTCTTTTACCGGGGTTCTAGACCTCGGATTTCAATTTCGGACATATGCCCAAGTTCCATATTTTTCTACGGATTTTCTGAAATAGTCAAATCACGGATCCGGGTCCGTTTACCAAAAATGTTGACCAAAGTCAACCATATCAATATTAATATCAAAATTCTTCAACTTTTTTACATATTTCACATATTTCAACATAAATATCTTCCAGCTTTGTGCCCGGACTGTGCACGCTAATCGAGGCAACTATAAATGAGGTTTTTAAGACCTCAAAAGCTCGGAATGATTAATAAAACAAGTGATGGCCCATTTGGGTCGTCACAATATGCTCGAACTGTGCACGCAAATTGAGGTGAAACAAAAAGAGGTTTTTAAGGCCTCGGATCACATATTTTACTTCTAAAATAAGAAATGACCTTTTGGGTCATCACATTTTTAAGTCATAGAAAACCTAGTCGTTGAAGGAAAACATGTTAAACTTGAAATGGGAAGTATATTTGAGGTGTTATGCGTATGAGACCGTTTTGGAAGTTTATTTTATCTAGGTTCATCTAGTTCTTGATGTAGTAGCTTGGATGTGTTGTTTTGATATTGTTCTTGTCGTCTTTTGGTGTTGGCTTGAATGGAAAGTAAGTGATATAGGTGCTGCCCAATCTTTTTAAAATTGTAGGTGTATTGTTGCTGATTGTTGGACTGTTTGAGAGGCTTAATATGAGTATTGTTGATGTTGTTTGGGTTGTATGATGATTGTTCTAGCTTGTGGAAAGTCACATAAATAGTGGAGGTTTTTATCGTTTTATCGTAAAATAGGTTGTGGGCGATATATAATAGTCACAATTCTTAAAATAGTATCAATTCTCTTATTGTAGACCAAGGATCCATGAAATTTGTATAGCTTAAGGTTGGGCAGTATATACAAGGTATGTGAGCCTATCCGTTTCTTTCTTTTGCATGACTTCGATTGTACTTAATGTAATTGAACGAGCTTCCAAAGATACTCCACTCCTAGAAGCTAGCAGTACTTATATTATTTCCCTACTTATGAAAAGATTGATGTTGATGTTGCTTTTCTTATTTCTTATGTATCAAATGTTGTTGGTATTTCTTGATTCATATAAGAATCATAATGATAAATTATCTCTAATAACGTATCTGGAAGTTACTAACCATACGCCACTCCAAAAGGGAGAGAATGTGATTTTATGAGTCTAGCATAATATATATATATATATATATATATATATATATATATATATATATATATATATATATATGTGTGTGTGTGTGTGTGTGTGTGTGTGTGTGTGTTTCTTGTTAGTATATATGTATGTATTTCTTGTCAGTCGCCCGCAGAGGCACTTAGACATTATATTTTGTCTATTCTATATCTCTTACAATAGGGCTCTTATCTATGCTTCCTGCCTTACATATTCAGTACTTTGTTCGTACTGACATTTCTTTTATTTGTGGACATTGCATATCGTGGTGCGGATCCTAATAGATTGGGTGATAGTCCTCCTAGTAGGCTACCAGTTCAACATGAATTGTTGTTTCACTCCAATTGCTTCGGAGTTGCCTTTCGAGTTAATATACTTATGTACATATGTTAATGGGTATGACGGGGCCTGTACCAACCTTATGATGTTTATATATTCCTTATAAACTTGTAAATAGATGTCATATGTATAGATGTTTGACCTTATAGGCATGTGTATCGCATCTATATCATTTTGGGGTTGTTCTTTATCGAGTATTCTTTATGTTCAAATTATCTCATTACGGCCCTCTTGGCCCATTTAGTTATATTAGTGCTTGGCAAGTAAGGCCCGGGTTCCCGTCATGGACCTCCGATTTAGGTCGTGACACATTCTCCCCCTATTAAACAAATGTTCTTCCTCAGATGGGTTTAGAATTATACCTGGAATTCCAAAAAGGTGAAAGTATCTGCTTTCATATCATGTTCGGTCTCCCAAGTCTCCTCCTCAACAGGCTAACATCTCCACTGGACCTTTAGTGATGCGACCAAACCTACCTATCAAAAATGGCTATTGGCTCTTCCTCATAAGCCACATTCTCATCTAACTGAATTCTGCTGAAGTCCAAAATGTGTGACTTATCTTCATGATACTTCTGAAGCATAGAAACATAAAACACCAGATTAATTCCCAAAAGACTAGGAGGTAAAGAAAGTCTATAAACAACCTCATCGACTCTATCCAACACCTCAAAATGAGCAATATACCTAGGACTCAACTTGCCCTTATTTCCAAACCTCATCTCACCCTTCAAAGATGATACACTAAGATGAACCTTATCCCCCTCCATGAATGCCACATCATGGGCTTGCCTATCAACATAACTCTTCTTCTTGGATTGAGGTGTGTGAAGTCACTCCTAAATCAATTTTACCTTATCCAAAGATTCACGGACCAAGTCTGCGTCCAATAACCTAGCCTCATCGGGCATAAACCAGCCAATCGTAGACGATACCTCTCATATAGGGGATTGTATAGAGCCATCTAGCTACTAGACTAATAGGTGTAGGCAAACTCTGTAAAAGGTAGAAACTAATCCCATTGGACCCTGAAATCAATAATACAGGCCCTCAATATATCCTCCAAGATCTGAATAGGCCACTCGGACTACACGTATGTCTGAGGGTAAAACGCAGTACTCAACTCCATCTGAATGACACCAATTGAGATGATAGAGACATGTACACCATGAAAGCGAAAAATTTCTTCTTGTAGATTTGAACCAACCTATCTGAAGCATAGAAAGTCATAACCAGAATGAAATGCGTAGATATAATCAATTGATCCACAATGACCCAAATGGTATCCAACTACCTCAAGGTCCATGTCAATCCTATCACAAAGTGTATAGTGATGCGTTCCACTTCCACTCCGGTATATCAATCTTCTAAAGAAAACCACCTTTGTTTCTGATGCTTAAACTTGACTTCTTGGTAGTTTAAACACCCTGAAACATGCCCAACAATGTCCTTCTACACTATTAATAATGGTTTAAGTCACGATACATATTTGTAGCGTCTGTTTTATAGAATAGCGTGAATTGTGAGTCTCCTCAAGAATTAACTCTTTCAAGCCATCAATATTAGGAACACAATCTCTACCATGAAGTCGCAACACACCATCATTACCAATAGCCACCTCCTTAGCACCACCTCGCTGCATTGTGACCTTGAGGATAAGAAAATGAGGATCAACATACTAGCTAGTCTAGATGGGCTCAAACTAATAACACAAGCAAAAACTTAATTTGGTTCCGATATATCCAATCTCACCGTATTGGTTAACGTCTAAACATCCAAAGTTAAAGGCCTCCCTAGCTAGAATAAATTCCAAACTCCTAATGTTCTCCGCCTTTCTACTCAAGGTATCTGCTACCACATTAGCCTTCCCCAGATGATACAAAATAATGATACCATAATCCTTCAACAACTTTAACCATATCCATCGACTCAAATGTATATCCTTTTAATTAAACAAATGTTGAAGACTGGTAATTAGCGTAAACCTCATAAGACACGCCATATAAGTAATGCCTCCAAATCTTTAAGGCGAGCACAGTAGCTGCTAGCTCCAAATCATGAACCGGATAGTTCTTATCATAGGGCTTCAACTAGTGCTATGCATAGAAAATCACCCTACTGTCTAGCGTCAATGCACACCCAAGACCAACATATGAACCATCAGAATAGACCATATATATCTCTGATCATGAGAGCGGTACCAAAATTGAAGATGTAGTCAAAGTAGTCTTGAGCTTCTAAAACCTCTCCTTGCACTCGTCAGACCATTTGAATAGAATGCCCTTCTGAGTCAACTTAGTCAATAGAGCTGTAATAGATGAGAATCTCCCCCCCCAGTCAATGATAATAACCAGCCAAACTCAAAAAATTCCTAATATGCATGGCCGCTGATATTCGGCTTAAAGTATGAATATTTATGCCAATATTGCCTCATATTTTACTCATGTTTCGTGAATTTTAGATGTGTAATGTAATAATTTATTCCAATTCATGGCATTATTTTATGTAGGAGTCAGCTCGAGTCAATGTGAGATGAAAGTACACGAGTTGAAGCAAAAATAGAACAAAACAAAATAAGCTAGGGTATAGCACAAGCCAACACATCGCGCTGCCTAGGGCGCAAAAGGCACACTCAAATGTTTTTGGCTAAGGCCAGCACCGCGACTAGCACGACGCGCTACCCTAGATGCTGGGAGACATGGTACTCTCTTATTTTGCTCGGGACAAGGTTTGATGGTCCTACACAACCCCAACTCATATAAAAAAAGTCTAAATATATTTTGAAAGGGAAACGCCACCTTGAGAAGAAAACACACACATAGAACACTCGAGAGCAAGGATTCTCAGTTTTTCTCCATCTTTCTTAGTATTTTCAACTGTTCAACACTTGTAAAATTGTTTAACTTTGTCATGAGTGGCTAAAACCTATAAGTTCCGGGATTGTAATTTAACCATAAATATTATTGTTCGAAGTTGACTTTGCCTTGATTATAGTTCGCTAATATATGATTGTTTCTTTAATTATGTGATTAATTGCTTAATTATCTAGCCAATAGTTAGGCTCTACTTACTATCTATGTTGGGAAAGTTATGTCTATATTAGAGAAGAATTGAAAAGGGCATGATCTTAAGTTTGAGCGGGGGTCGAATTTGTGGTTAGGACAGGAATATATCTAGTAACCATACTTAATTAAATATCATAATCTTAATGTATTCTTGATATATTCATTTTATAGGAATATAGGCGTTAATCTATTTTGAATAGGCGGGTAATAATTTGGGAGAATGTTATGAGAGAAATTACTCAATTAATTAGCAATCATGAGCGAATTGTATGAAAGGGAGAGTTAATTAGAATAGAATAGGATTAGTAAATCGATCACAGCCCTGGAATGTTCATCTCTACTGAATTCTCAACAAATATTTTCTACTTGATTAATTAGTTACTTATTATATTCATTGCTTAGTTATAATTACAGTATTAAACTCTGATTGACTTGACTAAATAATAATTTTGGTGAAATAAGTAGGTAGTTAACACAAGTCTCTGTGAGTTCGACATTTTTCTTATCATTTTATTACTTATACGACCATGGGAGCAACAAGCTTTGCTCCCAAACGCACACATAAGTATATGTGATCGTACAAGTAATATAGGATTGCAAGTCAAGATATCGTACCCATAGGGACTTGTTATTAACTATTTAATAAATTAAACTAAGATAATTAATATGTTCAAGTGATATTCTAAAGTGTAAATATTTGACCAAAACAAATATATAGTAGCAAACTAAGCGATATGGATACTTAACTAAAACTAATATAGAGTAGCAAACTAACCAATTACGGAAAACAAGTCGTTAAATTAGACATGAATTCTATGAGAGAAAATATTCCAGAGCTCTTTGAACCCTTTCTCTCAACAAAAACTAGAAGAGCTGCATAATGTGATAACTTTGGAAATCTCATGGCATATTGGGTCACAATCATACCCTCTTGGCACAAATGCTTAATCTCACTGTACAACTTATCACTAGACAATCATCCCTCCTTTCTACCACCCTCTCTTAAACTTTCATAGTATATCCCGATCATTATTACAATTATGGACATCACCTTTATTCTTGTATACTAGGACCATCAAGTTCCACTTTCATTCATTGGGCACTTTATGCGTCATAAAAATAACATTAAGCAATCTAGTAAGCCACCCCAAGCCTGCCCGGCTCGCTTCCTTCTAGATTTTCACTGGAATCCCATCTGGTCCAGTTGCTTTACCCCTGAGTATCTTCCGCATCACCCCCTCCCCCCTCTCAACCTCCTCAACCTTAAAGTGCCTACAAAAACCAACATCTTATTGGTTCTGATTTTTCCATCTCACCAAGCACGATGTTCTCGTCCGCATCCTCGCTCAAAAGATTATGAAAATATATATGCCACCTAAGTTTAATACACGCCTCATCCACCAATATCTTACCTTCCTTATCTTTCTCAAATATAAATAAAAGAAAATTGAATAATAACAGTAAATATAAATGAAAATATCAGATGTAGTAAGGGCAAAGGGAAATTCTTATCGAAATTGCTTCTTCTTGAAGGTCTCACTTTCTCAGTAACAATTAAATATAACATTAGAAGGTATTCTCGAGTACTTCCCATGGGATATAAAGTGAGAGAAGTGGGGGTTTCAATAGTAATATTTTCATTAATCGTCCCTTTAATATCTTGCTTATCAGCTATCACTATTGCTTACTTTTTCAGCATGTTACGCCTAGATGATCTGTATTCACTCCGCAAACAATGCCACATCTCTTCTTATCTAGGATTGATTGATTCTTCTACTTTATTCGTACACGTAAGACTTTACGAAAAATCTTCTTGTGGTAGTTGGCCCCCATATGAACAATTCCGATATCAAAGCTCTCGGCTCAATTGATCTCGACTCATTCTTTAAATGACCTAAAGACCCTCCGATCCATCGATTGTTTCCGTAGATTCAATTTGGCATCGCCTCGCTAGTCATCAGTTGATTTGGCCATGTGATATGTCCACTTTTTTATCAATACACCAAGCAGGTTCTAAAAGAATTTCTTATGTTACACAAAAATGTAAATGGATTCCTTGTGGTTTTTTCGTATGGACTACTAAATACATTGAAAACGTTTCTCAACTGTCGCTTTCTTCAATCTCACCAAATCAAGAAAAGCATAGGCCTTTTATTTCAAGCAAATGTCACAAGTCCTTAGCTTGAAACATAAAAATAAATAAGTAAATAAAATAAAACAAAAGTAGAACGAAAAAAAATCTAAGAAAGTATCCCAAAATCCCTAAGCTTATGTATAATCATTGGCCTCTTGTTTCTTTTCTTTGTGTTCCGTGCTGCAACCCCAAGCTCCCAATTCTTTAATTTATTTCTATTGATATTTTACAAAATCTGGGTTTCATGGATCAGTCCATTCCTGAAAAGTCCCTGTAATTAATTGGGCATTTTGGTATTGGTTAGATTTGTGAAATCAAGAAATTTGAAGTTTTTTTCTGGCTGGATGAGCATGAATCAAAATTAGAGTGTGACGATCAATATTTGCTTTGTGGTAATGGCTGCACCAAGGAGTATAGTGGTGGAGACGGGTCGGTTTGATGAAGAGAAGAGGGTGGATATGTCGTCTGTTGCAGCTGAATTGGATTCGCCGACAGGAAAGAGGTACAAGGAAGGGAAGTTTCCATTGTCAAGGTGGGAATTTGGAGCAGCTTTTGCTGTTATTTTGGTGTTCTCAACAGGCTTTCTTTGCATTTACTTGTCAATGCCAGCTCCTGAGTATGCTCAACTTAAGCTGCCTCGTACCATCTCTGATCTCCGCATTCTCAAGTAGGCTCACTTTTCACTATTATTTGCCTCTGTGCTTCCCTCGTTTATGATCTTTAGGGTTGAAGTTGACGGAATTGATTTATTCTACTTGTCAAATCAAATGGGAATTTTTCTCTGTAGCTATTACTCCCTTGTTCCAATTTACTTGATATAGCTTAACTCGATACGGAGTTTAAGAAATAAAGGTATTTTGTTTTATACATGCCATGCCATAACATTTGTGTTACTAGAAACGTGTCATTCTTTTAGGAACATATTAGTAAGGAAATAGTGTCAAATAAAATGAAACAAAAGGAGTATTGTTTGGTATTCGAGAGAAAATTCTATTCCCACTTCAAGTGATTTTATTGTAAATGTGCCTAATCTGCAAGTTAGTGGTTCTTTTAATCGACTTTATAACTTCTTCATGGAAATGTATAGTCATTTGAAAGTTACGATAGAGGTTCAGATAGTTTGTGAATTGGAGATTGAACTTTTTACTAGTTGTAACTTCTCAGGAGAGCACTAAATGTTTGCAATGGCAGTAGACTGGCTCTAAAGTTGTATGATGAATATCCATGCATTTTTTAGGCCTCAAATGTTTCTAAGTTTTTGTTGGTTTTTCTTATTTGTATTGGGAAGTGGTTCTTGTTGATGTCACAAAAATCTTGCTGACAATATTTGTACTCCCTCACTGATTACTGGATGGATTATGAGTTTCTCATTCACCTTAGATTCATCTCTCTTAATACTTTGTGGAGGGTTGTTGCTTCATCTTTGATTCAGACTCTTGTGAGCCTAGATTCACCCTGCCCCCCTCAATAAGTGATGATAGTAATTTAAACAGAAGAAAGTAGGGGGAGGCTATAATTACTCCTCTTTTCTATTGAAGATGTTTAGGGTAGCACGTTTTTCATTTACAACAACAATAAACCCAGTGTAATCTCACAATTGGGGTGTGGGGAGGGTAGTGTATACACATACCTTACTACTACCTTCAAGAAGACAGTCCTTATTCCATCATTTTGTTTCAAACTTGGACTCATCAGAAAATATTTTGGAGAAGAGGAGATCACTTTTTAGTTTGATGATGAAAATATATGAGGCAAGAAATATGAGCAAGTATTATTAAGACAATCAAACAGGCTGGATACATATTGACCCTCAAACTTTTGGTTTGGCTCCGAGAATAACTATAATGTTTGCCAGGTTGAGTACCAAGTAGAGAAAGTATGCATCACCCCCAAGGCTTTACTCGTGCTAAAAGCACAATGCATGATGTGCAGGTTAGGTGCACGTCACATCATGGGTTCAAACCCTATTTCAGACAAAAACCTTAGTATTTAAGTGGAGAATGGTTATCCACAGGGTTTCAAACCTTGCACCATTGTGGATACTCTGTTATCCAGAAACAAGAAAAAAAAAAGAGTAAGTTAGCATCTAATAGTACCAGTCTTTCTTACTGGTGGTTATCCTTATTTCTTCATCCTCGCTTGCTTGTACCGTTGCTCAATGACTGAAAACTTTCATGTAATTTCTGTTAATGGTGTTTTCTTTTCTAAATTTTGGTATAAGTGTTTTGATATGACACTAGATGTCTCGATCCTTTTTATCTTTTTATTTTTCCTGGGCCGAGGGTCTACCGAAAACGGCCTCTCTACCTTCTCAAGGTACGCGTAAGGTCTGCCTACACACTGCCCTACTCAAACCCCACATGTGGGATTACGCTGGGTTTGTTATTGTTGTTGTTATTGCTGACACTGGATCCCTTGCTTTGCGAGGTGTGTCCTTATTTTCTCTACTGGTTCTATTTTTATTGGAATGTCATGGCTCATTAGGTTATTTTGTTTCTTTCAGGGATGACCTCGGAATGTATGCGGAAGTCTACCCGGCAAAATTCATTCTTGGTTACTGCTCAATATACATATTCATGCAGACATTTATGATTCCTGGGACAATTTTCATGTCCTTACTTGCTGGAGCACTTTTCGGCGTTTTCAGAGGGCTTCTCTTGGTTGTCTTTAATGCAACAGCTGGTGCATCATCCTGCTATTTTCTGTCTAAATTGATCGGCAGGCCTATAGTTAACTGGATGTGGCCTGAAAAGTTGAGATTTTTCCAGGCAGAGGTCTGTAATCTTCTGAAAGTAATACTAGTGATGTGCTACCTATTTCTACTATATTCATCATAGTTCTTAATTTGGTGCACACTAATGTGAAACTTTGTGGTTTCAGATAGCCAAGCGTCGGGATAAGTTGCTCAACTACATGCTTTTTTTGAGAATAACTCCAACATTACCAAATCTTTTCATCAATTTGGCATCTCCTATTGTGGATATACCATTCCATATTTTCTTTTTTGCCACCGCAGTTGGTCTCATCCCAGCTGCTTATATTACAGTAAAGGTAAGTCTTTCTTCTGTTAGTAGTGGTTTCTATCTACCATTTCTTTCTGTTTTTTCTTCTTCCCCTCTTTCTCTTCAGCTTTCTTCCTTGAAGTTGTTTAGACTATTGTGTCCCAGAAGAGATTATTGGTACGATGACAAGAACTGCTACGTGGTTCTCCAAAAAGTGATTATTTTTATAGGGAGTATTAGATAAACTGTAATCCAATTGTTTGCTGGCAGGAGGGTTAGCTGTCATATGATAATTTGTGACATATTTTATGGGAGTGAATGGGGTAGGGTTATCAAGAGTCTTGTTTGGTAATTCCCATAGTAGAAAACTATACTGGATGAATGAACTGAGAAATATAGGTAATAAAAATATGTCAAAATACTCTTTAGTCGAATAATTTGGTGATTGATCCACGCGACAGATCCCAAGTAGTGCAGCCAACTCAGACTTGGGCAGGGCTTGAGGCTGAGCTGGCACATTTAACATTTTGGTTGAGATGATATCAGATTCATCAAAATTGCTCGTGGTGTACAACCATTTGTATGACTGCAACCTCATAAGTGCTACTTTCATTCTACACATTGTCAGGCTGGCGTAGCACTTGGGGAACTGAAGTCTGTCAAAGATCTATATGATTTCAAGACGTTGTCTGTGCTTTTCCTCATTGGTGCTCTCATAATTTTACCAACCGTCTTGAAGAGGAAGCGAATATACGAATAGAGTTTTCGACCAGCAGATCACGTTGTAAAGGAACTTTTAACATATGTATTACGATTTCACAGCAAATCGGAGAGACTGGACCAAGGTACAGCCCTTCGTTTCCAGTATGGTGGAAAGGCAGTTTCATGTGACTGAAAGGTTTAATCAGGAGGGTTGATAAATGTTATATACTGTGTTCGTCACCCATTTTTTATGTTAACCATTTACTCCCTGTCATTGGTTGAAGCCAAAGCGATAGAATATACTACTATTATTTACTGCAATGCCAAAAGTAACGGACAGTAAATAGATTCTGAATGTAAGATGATAACATTTTCATTGCAATTACCTTCATAGTGGAACACGATATTGTGAGATGATCTTATGAATTATTTCGATAAATATATCTATAAATTTTGCAGAATTTGATCTAAAATGGTTGTGAAAGATTGTACTCAATTGCTTGTTTTATGGCTGCTATATTATTATGCATGTCAAAGATTTGAACTCCAAATGATTGAATCGCTACCAATATTGATGTATAGTTTTTGTGCTGTGCCGTACTATTTCCTGAGAATTCAATACGCAAGGAGAATATGGTTGTGATTGAGGCTAATCCTCGGGGTTGGCCTGGTGACAATAGACTTGAGCCTAGGTGTTTAGTCCCTTTTAAGGTCTCAAGTTCGAAATCACTGGGTGCAAACACTTTCTGAAGGCCATCGGACTGGTTAAAACTTGAATTAACCATCCCGAGGGCCTGTGTACTCCTGGAATTAGTCGTCTCTGAGAGACTCGGACACAATGTGAGTACTATGACCCACGTCATATTTTCTTAATTTGACACGCTGCAGTTAAAGAAGGAACCATTACTACAGCCCAATAGTTAAGCTTCACGAATCAGAGTTCGGAAAATGTATATCTGAAAACAAGCCATATATAAAGTTGGTAAAATACATTATGTATATAACTAACTCCTTTAACCGACTTTGAGCTTCTGGATCATAAGAAGTAGAATTTGAAAAACAAAAAAAAATCATTGGGTTTAAAATTTCTATTTTTTATAATCAACAAATCTTTAGGGTCATTGGCACAAGGTTCAAAATTCGGATGACAGTGAACCAGTCATTTTATCCTTTCTACTCAATACCAGGCTTATGTTGACCTCACCTACACATCACGCGTTGCGCTCGACCAAAGCCTTGGGGCCAAATTGGATTTTAAAATTTCAAGGAGCTATTATTGCAAAAGGAACAGCAATCTCCTATTGATCTTTGTCACTGTCACTGGTTCCAAGAGCATCTGTGAGTTTGAAATTTAAATTGCCTCTCATTGTTCTGGCTGCCAGTCCTGTGTTTCCCTTCTTCATCATAGTTGCAAATTCCCCATAATCTATGCGTCCATCCTGCCAAACCAACCAAAAAAAAAAAAAAGATTATTAACTAGGGAATCCTCAAAAACCAGTCTTAAGTTTGGATTCTTGCATTTTACATTCTATTTATTGGAATAGTTTCACAATCCTGATTTTTACCTTCTTTGCTCAACTAGCCTAGGGTGTTAGGGGAATAATTAGAATTGCAAACATGGTCCCAAGAGGAGCAAGGGTGGAGCTACCCTTGTCCGACGGATAACACCCCTTCGCTTGGAAAATAACATTGTATAGATAGGTATTTTTTTTTAAAATTAAATATATACAAATGGGTACAACCCTTTACTCAAGACAAGCTCCGACTGTAATGATCAAGGGGTGTCAAAAGTGACGGAAGGTTGCAAGTTCCATTCCCTATCGCAGTATTATTTCCATTTTTCTTGGCTTTTTATTTAGGTTTTGATACCCTTTTGTATAAATCCTAGCTCCGCCACTGGAAGGGAGGGTGAGTTGAACTCAAGGGGTTACTTAACACTTAAAGAAGTGCATGGACATAATTTATATTTTTATTTGTCCAATTTTGCACATAATTGGACATTAGTTGTCCAATTTTCTATTTGCATGAAATGTCTTTTGCCATATTTAAATGGATAGGAGTAAATGGCCGTTCCCATTATCCGGAGAGTTTCAAGTCGTGTGCCACTGCCTTGGAAGATTTCTCGGTTATCAAGAAAAAATAAGATATCTTTTATAGTCATGGATTATATATCAACTCTTGAGAATAAAACACATTAATGTCTTGAAATATCATAAAAGAATGATTTAGAGTTGCGGGACTTACATTGTCTATATCAATCTCTTTGATAATATCTTCCAATTTAGCGTCACCAAAGCCAAAATCTTGGCAAGCTTGTTGAAGCTCATCAATGGTGATGTAACCACTACCATCCTTGTCAAAGTAGGAAAATGCAGCAAGAAGATTCTCCTCCCTCTCCATCTTGTTCAAATGCAATGTCGCAGCGATGAACTCACCATAATCGATAGTGCCATTGTTGTCAAAGTCAGCCTACAGAAAACATTGTGGCATGTCATTTGCCACTTATGTGGATGGACTATAATCCCTGGGGGAGATAACTAATCCTGCCTTTATCTACTGAACAAATCCTACTAAAGGAATTTCATGAATAAAGAACAAGTACCGCATTCATCAAGGCCCTGATTTCGGACTCCGTTAGATCAGATCCTACTCTTTTCAAACCATGTTTTAGCTCCTCATATGTGATTGTTCCAGAGTTGTCCGTGTCAATCATCTTGAACAATTGCTTTAGGCCGCCTATTTCTTCCTCTGAAAGCCTTTCTGCTATGACCTGTTTACAAGTATAAATTCAGTGTACGCATGCGGAGTCTGAGCTAGGTGTAGTTTTTAAGTTTTGTTTGGTCCCAAGAATCTCAAGTAAATTCCTTGCTGAATCATGCCGAAATAGGCAATATACATTGATGGCACCAGGTTTTTCAATAGGAGTTGCATATATTTCGGATTGCCATGATCTCTTCTACAATATCAAGAGACACATTACAGTTTTTCATGATTCACTTTTCTAGCTCATTAATTGACAACAGACACCAAGTTCAGATTCCCGAATGATAACGCAGCACTTGGGAAACCCCAAACAGCAGATGATAAAGCTGTTTTTAGGTACCCTGTGCAGAAAGCATCGTGCAAATTTCACGATCCAAATTCCATTCCTTTCGACGTTGAACAGATCATAAAATAGAGTAAGCATGTTGATCCATTCACAAGTGAAACTATCTTGACAATAGACGAACACAAACAACTTGCATGTCTGCACATGATCCATAATCCACATAAAGAGGCCAAGTTAATAACCCGCCATGTCCTCGTACCACTGCTAGTACTGCAATACTTATGTTTCTATTCAAATCTAAGAATCTCGGCATATGAGGCATCAAATATACTAACTGAGAGAAAAGAAGGAAATCTAGTAAAAGAATACTCACTCGTAAAGCCATCTTCTTAAGTTTGTTCATATCACAGAACTGCTTTAGACGCGATAAAACTGCAGAACCCAAGGGTCTGTCTGGAGCAACGTTGTCGTCCACAATCCAAGGATGACCTAAACAATGAACAAATTTAAGAAACATGCTGAGGATGAAATTATATGCTATTGATTTTGCAACTTCCTTTAAAAACTTAACACACATAGAACTTGATGTGCAGTTATTCGTGCTCTAGGATCCCTGGTGAGCATCTTCTTTACCAAATCTTTTGCACTATCTGAAATGTGAGGCCAAGGTTCTGATTCAAAATCTATCTTTCCTTTCAATATCTGTCGGAAGATACCATTATCTGTCTCTGCAAGCCAAAATTTAAGAAAAGAAAATCAAGGAATTTAGTTAGATAGAGAGAAGTAGACAACCAGCATTTGATCTTCCTGTCTAATAAAGAAAAAAGATACAAAATTACCAGCCCAGAAAGGCGGAACCCCACATAATAAGATGTAAAGGATGACTCCAGCACTCCAGACATCTATTTCAGGCCCATAGAATTTGTGCAACACTTCAGGAGCAACATAATAAGGACTTCCTACAACATCTGAGTGATACTGCCCTGCAAAAAAAAAATTTAGTTTATGTTGTTAGAGCACATTCAAATAGTCCAATATCACATCACAATCACAGACGATCAGCTATAAATGATTGAATCATACATTGAAAGGGAACGATGCCATGTTTGAGACGAGACAGAGTTAACACAAAGTTCATAAAGAAATTTATATTTGGTTCAATGTGATGTAGTTAACTTTATGTCCCTATTGTTTATCTCACTAAAGGGTTCCTTTCTCCAGAATTTCCACTACATTGCTAATTTGCATATAAGCTTTTGCTCCAATTACATCTCAAAACATTGTTGAAAGACAAGCAAATGAATTTAACAAGAAGTCATAGTGAAAAAATCCGATCCTAAAATGGGAACATGACATGATCACCAAAGAATAATAGGTGCTCAGCAAATTTAATGTTAGATGAACAACATATGATGCACTACAGGAAGGAGCGTTGTATTCAGGGGCGAAGCAACATACCCCAAGGGTGGTCAACTAGTCGAAAAATTACAGTTATATATAGGTAAAATATTGGATTTTAGAGGTATATAACATATATTGAACACACTTTATCGGAATGCTTTTTTTTTTTACTTATTTGAACACCCTACATAAAATTTCTGACTTCGCCATTGGTTGTATTATATGTGATAGAAGGTGAATGGCAGAGTTCAATCAACAAAAACAAGAAAAGTATGATCGAAACGAACCAGGTTTATAGAAAATAGACAAGCCAAAATCAGTAGCCTTAAGCTTGGCATCTTCATGAGAGGTATCAAAGAGGAAATTCTCAGGTTTAAGATCTCTATGCATGACACCAAGAGAATGACAAGCCTCAACAACCTTAACAATAGTGTACATCAATTGTGCTGCTTTCTTCTCACTAAAATGTCCCTTTTCAACAATCCTATCAAAAAGCTCTCCACCTTTACACAATTCCATAACAATATGGACAAACAGATTGTCCTCATATGTCCCTTTAATCCTCACTACATAAGGATGTTCTGATAAATGATGCATTATCTGTATCTCTCTCCACACATCCTCATAATCTTCTCTGCATAATAGTTTCCTTTTTGGGATTGATTTGCACGCATATTCAACCCCTGTTGCATTTTCTATGCATTCGTATGTTGTCCCAAATTGCCCTTGCCCTACTTTCTTCCCAAGAGTGTACTTTTCCCCTATTCTTGCTGTTTCGTATGGCAGCACATTCTGAGATGCCCTACCTTTCTTCATTTCTGTTGTCATCTCTATTCCAATGCTTTTGTTTCTTGATATTGCAAATTACTAAGAGAAAAAATGTTATTTTCTTGATCTTTGTTATAAATGGTTTTCTTGCGTGGAATGTGGTGGCTATAGTTGACTTGGGTTGGGGTCGTGTTTTTTATTGGAAGGCAGTTAAGGTGGGAGTCACGTCCCATTATCTTTGTTTCCTTTTCCTATTTACATGTAGGGTAGGTCACAAACAAAAAGGTTTACTATGCTTAAAATATCTAAAGAATGGTAAACGACAATTTGGTACATTAAACTTCCCATATGTGTAAGATTTGAAAAAGGATCGTAAATTATTTTTATATGAGAAAATGTGAGTATACTTTTCATTATAGAAAAGGTAGAGTTTAGATATATTCTAGTTACAAATTTTAATTTAAATAGAGTCTGGAACCTATGTAGCAACTTTTTGGACCCAAGAGATCAAAATAAGTGCATAAAATATTTTTACGTACGTTGTATGTTAACGTATAGCGCATGTAATATATGCACTATATGTTCATTTTTTTTATCTTTTAAATGACAACTCTAATAATTGTACGGCAAGCACTTATTTAGATCCAGATTTTTCAGGTGCCAAAAGCATTTATAATTGCTTGCTTAAGGTCGAATGTTCATACTTGAAAAGATCATTCTTGAGTGAATTTGAACCAATTTACTCTGTTCTTCAGCATCTTTTATACATCCCTTTATCATCATCAATCTATACAAAGTTCTCTTTTCAATCTTTATGCAATGTACGATGAGCGAAGAGTTAATGTTGCATTATATTTGGGCAACAAGGTCGTGGTGGAGAATAATTTGGTACATTATAGTTATTCTTCACGGTGCATTGTTAAGTTACCACTCAAATTAGAATATCACACATTGGTAGCTATGATTTGTAAAAGAATAAGTGTGAGTAGACGTTCGATTAATCTTAAGATAATCGAAAGATATCCATATTGGCTTACTCCACAAGGTGTGGCTTATATGCTGAGTTTAACCTCGATAATGATGAAACTCTGCAAGATTTTTTGAGGACTACGAATGAATACTTGAATGTTCTTCTAATAAGCATGCTAGAAATGTACGTAAAGTTCGTAGACGCCAACATGACTGATGTTCCGCAAACTACATCTAACACTCAAACTATGTGGAGGTATCTTTGGAGCCATTTTATTTGAACATGTTCCATATGAAAGAGCATGGCCTGATCTATACTTATCTCCACAGATTAACGAGGAGTGAGGACACAACTTCTCGCCAATGCATCAAAATGGAGGGTTTCCAAATTTACTGAATTCACGGGTCGAGTGATAAATTTCAACTAACCTTGTTATAGTATAACCATTTGTTTTATGTGTATAATAATAATAACTCGTATTTTTTTCATAGGGGTTACCGGCAGAATATAAATTTTACTTGTTATGAACCAACCAAAAGTCGAAATCTACATACTTTTGAAAGTATGAATCATATTGGTTGACGGGCATAAAACACAATGATGCTCTCTAGCAAAAGATAGTATAGGTTAATTATCATCTCCATATAGACTGAATTTAAATAAAGTTCAAGTAATTCCGGCTTAGACGATATTTAGAATTATTAAAATTTTGATTGAAATGATTATGAGCTAAAATTAAATATTAAAACTAGAGCAATTAACAATTAATCACAGAAACACAAGAGTTGAGAAACAAAAAAATAATCGACGAGAGAAATAAGGGTCATGACAGAATAGGTACAAGATAGGTACTTCGCATCTAACTCTAGTTAAACTGACATCTAATGATCTAATGATTCTCACAAATTCATTCGATGATTAGTTGAATCGAATAGTCAATATTCATCTCTCTATAAATTCAAACTCTACAAGGTAAACTAATATAAAGCACTATGAAGATATGCAAGAACACGTTAATGGAATAGTCTTTAGGAAAACGTCTCTTAAATATTCTCTTCACGACCAAAACCCAACCATCCATGGTGGCACCTAATACACTTTCTAGGCAAGCAGGACATAACAATAAAGAACCAAAATAGCGGAAATAACAAAATAATATAAATCTGAATCCTCACATAACATAATAGTGCTAATACAAGATAACTGCCCCCTCACCTCCCCCCTCCGCATCCCCCCTCTAAGAACCGGTAAATACAAAGTCATGAGCTCTAATACATAAATACAAGTATGAAATGACCAATATAATATTGTCTAAAATAAAGACAATAGTACATAAGAAAAGAGATACCAAAACTGCGATCAAGAATGCAGTTCTACCGCATTCCTTAGCAATCAACTCTGCTACTAGCCCCGACTATTGATGATTGGGGAGTAATTCGTGTGAGGCAAAAATCACGTGCTCACAAGTACAATCCACCCAATGCACTTAGGGAGTAAATGTGTGCTATCATACCTCAAATCAGCAGTTTCATCATGCAAATGGCAATCATCAAGTTCATTTAGAAAATTATCCACTATACAACCTCAAACATGGATCAAATAGGTCAAACCAAGGTTACAAATATGAGAAACAACTTAACAATCAAAACAAGGAATATCATAGTCTAAGCACTATCCTGAGCATGGATAATTACCCCTGGTGCTTGCATATGGGCTTAGACCCCACACATCTATGCACCTGTTGCACGTAGCTATCACAAACTCAGACAATTAGTGCATCAACCAAGTTTAGGTAAGATATTTACCTTAAGTAAGCCAAATCAATACTCTAAAAAGCCCTTCCCTCGCGAATCAACCTTCGGATAATCTGAATCTAGTCAAAATGACATAATAGAGTCAAGAAAAGCTATACAAATCAAATCCAAATGATAAAGATAAAATCTCTAACCCAAAATCAAAAAATCAACCCAAAAGGTCAACCTCGTGTCCATACCTCGGAACCCGATCAAACTCACAAATTCTGAACACCCATCCAATTACGATTTCAATCATACCCAAATTATCCAATTCCAACGTCAAACCGACCTTCAAAACTTTAAATTTTGTTTTTGAAAAGTTTTCACAAAACCCCCCAATTTCTCTACTTCAAATCACCAATTAAATGATAAAAACAAGAATGGAATCATGATTAATGGATAAATTCGAGTCAAAAACACTTATACCAATCCAAATCATAAAAATTCACTCCAAAATTGCCCAAAATCGAGCTTTCTACTCAAAATGCGATATAATAATTAAACCCTTGATTTAGATCTTAAAAAAAATTTGCCCGGGCATTTTGCCTTTCACGACCACGGACACTCCCTCGCGATCGCGAAGAACAATTTCCAGCTCCTCTAAAAGACCGAATGCCAACACGAGCTCAGAGCCAAGAACGCGAAGCACCACACACGCTAGAACTACGTGAACGCGAAAACAACATTATGATTCTGAAGGCTTACGCCTGACACCTCAACTAAACACACTCTACTATACGGACGTTCTTTCGCAATCGCTAAGACCACTGCCATGCAAAGCTTCGGTAACACATAATCACTTCATGAATACGGAGTACATTTCTCCTGCTACCCAGAACACTCTATGTTATCGCGTCTTACTCCTCGCGATTGAGAAGGAGAAAAAAAGACATCAGATATCAGCAATTCAAAACTTGGAGAAATGGTTCGAAACACACCCGAGGCCCCCGGAACCCCATCTAAACGTACTAACAAGTCCTAAAACAGAATATGAATTTACTGAACCTCATATCATATCAAACAACATCAAAATTACGAATCACATTCCAATTCAAGCCTAATAATCTAATGAATATTTTCATATTCAGAACTAACGGCAAACAAGGATAAACACCTTGGAATAACCTCACATTTTGCACACAAGTCATAAATGACACAACGGACCTACTCCAACTCTCGGGACCGAAATCCAAACCTCGTTATCAATAAAGTTAACTCTCGATCAAACCTCTCAACTGTCCAACTTTTGCCAAAATGCACCAAATCAACCTACGGACCTCCAAATCCAAATTCGGACATATGCCTGAAACTGAAATCATCCTACAAAGCTATCGGAACCTTCAAAACTTCATTCCAGGATCTTTTAAATAAAAGTCAAACTCTGATCAACTCTTTTAAACTTGGAACTAAGTGTCCAAATTCACTTGGAAACCATTAACCAATCCAACCACCCAAGAAAGTCACATAACTACAAATGAACATAGAAGAAGCAATAAATTGGGGAACGTGACAACAATACACAAAAGGACCCGTCTATTTGTTACATTCTCCTAACTTGATTTAATCAACTACTTAACAAGCTCTTTCGATTACTTAAAAGAATCATTGCATTAAACCTGACTAAATAATGCAAAGACAATCACCCAAATATTCCTTTTTTGATTAATAATTTGGTGTACAAAACTGCAATTAATTCAAAACTCCATAAATTAATTCGTGCATAATAACTAGAGTTAAAATCCACAAATATCATCAAAACACTGTATTTGTTAAACTCAAATTAAACTACTCCGTCATCACGGATAAAGTCACCACAAATAGAGTTAAAGAATAAGAAAACATAAATTTAATCCAAACTTGGGTGGTGAGTTGAAGAAAGAATGATGAATCCTTGTGCCTTCAAGTCTCCAGTGCTCTTCCATTCGCTGCAGGTCAAAAGTCCTCTCAAAATCATACATTTGATGTATTTATATCATGTAAAAGCGGATTCAAACAGACCTACCCTTTTCAAGCCGAAGTGGAAAAATACTCTAACAAAATTGCATAAGTGCAATGTAGGGTGTGCGCTAGTGGAGAAGTTCAGCGAGCAAGTTTCGTGTTAGGTAGGCCCATTGCACTACCGCATCGTGCCTCGCAGCGCTCAATGCGGTGTAGTAGTTCAAAATTCTCAGAGTAGGCTTTTTTCTCACTTTTTGATATCCAGACTTGGTCATCAACCCCCCCCCCCCCCCAGCGCGATCCCAATTTAATTTTTTGAGCTTTTACTCAAACTTTAAAGCTCCTAATTATTCTATTTAGCTCCAAAATATATTCTTAACTCGGAATTGCTTCCTGTATGCGTAAAACACGTAATAAGTACAAACCACAGTCATTTAAGCTCAAATATGAGTAAAGTGCAGTAATTAAAGTGCAAAATACGGCTAAAATACAGGTTTCTATCCTACCATCAATATCCCCCACTTAAACTATTGCTTATCCTCGAGCAATTAAACTACATTTCACATAGAGACGACTTTCTCATCAAACAACCTCCCTAACTCATCATGCCAAAAATAATTAAAGTAGATTAAGCACCATATTGTGGCCACTCAGCCTTAAGACCTAACTCCCAAGCATCACATGTTTTTTCAAAACCTGCTCACTTACTCTAATCCCGAGGCCAAAGACTTTACCTTTCCTTTTGCAAATCATGTGCCCTCACAATAAAAATAGAGAGTGCGTCCACCCACAATAAAATTTAAGAACAAATAGGAACTCAAGATAGAATTTTTTTTTTTTTTACTCATTCTGAGAAATAAGATTCATGTGCCACAGAAGATGTACCATAAGCTTGTCCATAGTGTAATACTCTACTAATTTGAGCCCATTCAGTCAAAGAAAGACTTCATTTAGTTGTAATATAAGTTGCGGGACGGGTAGGATACATTTGGATATATTGACTATACCTCCCTGAGCACTTTAATACATATATATTAATAATTCAACCACCGCACTTGGATTAAACCAAACTCCAACCTTGATAACACAATAGCATAACACTTCCAATTTCCTTAAGCACAATAGGATAAGAACTACCATAAGCAATGAATTTATTGTTTTGCTTCTTTCTAATAAATACGCAAACTCTTTTTTTTCTTTTCAAAGTTCTGGTGTTCTTTCTTCAAACAACTTTTTATTTCTTTTAATTCTTAATAAGTGGCTATCATAAATTTTCAAATAGTGTACATCTCTCATTTTTTTCAGTTTCACTCAAAACTCAACCATACTTCCATTTAGCTTTAACAAGTTCGTCACAATTTTCAAATGCTCAAGAGAGGTAAAAGGCTCAAACAAATAGGCAACTCAAATAAATGGGTCAGGCTTGTACTGTGGCTTCCAAAGAAATACGATTACAGGATCAAAGGGTTAGACTAAGATATACATTAATTAGATGGGTAAAAGGATATATCTGGTTCAACAAAGAAACACTTTTATCCCATCCTAGATTAAACAAGACTACTATTTCACTTTACAAACACACAAGGCAAGTTCTAGAAATCATCTGACATGCACATAATATCAACAAGACCTCACACACACATTTGCACATAACTCATTGAGGACCAGATCTATCCTGACTCTCTAGTCAAAGAAATTGAGCAAGTCATAATCAAACAATTTAAGGTACTTATTCACGAGTCGAGAAATGAGACTAATTCCTCATTTGTTTGCACTTAATGTAGGTCTGAATCTTAATCATTCATATCTCAGACATTAAGTGCATTTATTTTTAAGATTTGGATCTCAATTATTCATATCTTAATAAGTGTGTTTGTTTTTTTTTATTTCACAACTACGTATTGGGTTTGAATAGGTCTGTATGATTAAGATCCATAAAATAGACTTAAGTTCATTAAGATGCTATCATTCATATTCATTACTAATTGTCTTAACCGCCTACCATTGTCAACTACCACCATGCAACCACCATACTCAACCACCACCACCACCATCATACTCAATCATAGCCGCCACCATAATCGACTACCACCACCACCATCTGCACCACTCCCGCCTTCATCATTCTCAACCACAAATAACACCCGTCCACCTCAACTAACCACAACTAATCACTCCATCACCATCAACAATCATAACCGGTACTGCACATCATTATTAACTACCACCACGCACTACCACCTTCCTCGATCACAACTACCATCACCACCAACGATTATTGACTATCACCACTCACCACCATCATCCTCGATCATAATCGCCACACTACTAATCACCACTAACTACTACCCTAAACCATTACCATCAACCAAACCTACTACCAACCATCGCCTATAGTCGGCATTCACAAGCACCTGTGTTAGCCATCACCACCAGCTACCACTATATTTTAAAAAAAGTATATATTTTATTAATATAATATTAGACTAAATAATATTCTATTTAAATTTTATATTTATTAATTTTCAAATAAAGATAAATTTTATACATTCAAATGTTAAAAATCAAACAGTTTTAATCATTTAGTAGTATTCAAATCTTAACATTTTAATATTCAGATATGCATTCAGATTCAGACATTTTAATATTAAAAAAAAAAAAATAAAGCCCTAAGCTAGCATTACATTAAGGTACTCTTCGCTTTCAAGGCATCACAAAGTCAAGAAAAGTTATTTCATTTAATACCGTAGCACGAGAATTCTTTATTCCTATTAATAGAAAAACTAATTATATCCGGTTCCAGTAATTGGCGCGTACCATGATACGGTGGCTATAGTTGATTTGGGTTGCGGTCGTGTTATTTGTAGTGGGAAGCAATTACGGTGGGAGTCACGTCCCATTATCAGTCACTATATTGTTTTTTTTTATTCTTTTCCTATTTACATGTGAGGTTAACAAACAAGTTTTACTCTACTTAAAATATATCTAAAGAATGTACTATTCAAATAATTTATGTATATATTTTGTAAAGGGAAATTGTTTTTGTATGAGAAAATGTGAAAGTATATTGTTTGCTCAAAAGATATGATGTATCTTAGAACTAGTCAATCAATGTAAATAATGGGATAATCGGAATCAATGATAATATAAATCGAAGATCGATCGTCAAAACAATGTGAATAAAGTAATTAGTCTAGGGAGATGGTAAGAACCAAATGTAGAAGATAGAATAGATGATCAATAGTGATAGCAGTAATAGAGAGAGAGAGAGAGAGAGATGTTTTATTATCCGAAAATCAGATGCCCTACAAATGGGGGAGGCCCTCTCTTATATAATGAGAGGGTCCTCTCGCCCAACTTATTACATTGACGTCCTGATATTATAAGCGTAATCAAAATATAGGCCGAGGGCTGGGGACGCCCTCTTTAACGGATCCGCCGGCTTGATGTCTCGTAGACGGAGCCGCGTCCTTCTTGTCATACGGCCGTTAACGACAACATCCATGGATGCTGTCGTCCTTAGAACGGGGGCGGCCTCCTTACTTATTTCGTCGGGGCCGGCCATGGGTACACGTGGTCATGTCGTACCACTTGCTCGATTTACTCCCATACAGTAAAGTTTTTATAAATATTGGAGATATGCTCGGGCGTTTCTTCGATGGGCGGATAGATTCAACCCATGTTGGGTACTCTGCGGGTGTGCATACGTGGCACGTTCTTTCAAATCGTCGCCTGCAGGCGGCGTGCATCATTATTGCTGCGGTTTTCGAGGCTTAGTCATAATGGGCGATTTGACGTTTCGGTTTCCCGCCCCCTTTCCGGTACAAAACTCTTCGAATTTCGTGCGATAATTTTGTTATAAATAGGAGGCAGTTTCAATATCCCTCTTCTTTTTAGTTCACCGGAAATCGTTTGTATCTTCCTTCTTAGTTTGTCTTTTTCACGGCGACTTGTGTTCCCTTTCCAACTCATAATTAGTGATTTTAACCGAAAAATGGCCAAACGTAGCCGTCGTAGAGAGCCAGAGCGAGCGGAGACTGGCTTTGGGGCTCCCCGGCGGTCCGGGGATAAAGGCAAGAAGGAGAAGAAGGAACTCGTTCCTCTGACGGAGAGCAACCTTCTTCCCCGAGATTTGTATACGCGAAATGAATTCACTCACGCGGCGGAAGCCGATACGTGGGAGAGGTCCGTTATCACAGAGAGGCAGCTGAACAACCTCCGGGCGGACTGCCACATATCGGAGGCGGTGGAGATGAGGGTGGCCGGAGACGATATGGTATATGTTCACCGGCCGGGTTTCTGTGCCATTCACGAGTATCCGTTTATTATAGGGTGTGGTCTCCCCATATATACTTTGGCGGAGGCTTTGTGCCGCTTCTTCAACATCTGCCCGGCTCAGTTGACCCCGTACACATGGAAGATCTGCCGGATCTTGACAACATACGCGGCCAGGGCTGAGGTGGACGTCTCCGTCCATCACTTGCTGCAATTGTTTAGTCCCCATTATATGCGGGGCAAGATGCTGCAGCTGAAAAATCGGGGGTCGAAGGGCCTGCTTGTAGAGGCGGACGACAATCCTAATCGTCAATTTTGGACGAAGTGTTTTTACGTCCGTACCTCCGACTTGGTGGCGGATGTGGCCTGCTTCCCGGAGATATGGAACCCCAACTCTAAGTATCTATCCGTCCATTTCATGTTTTAGCTTGTGGCGTCACCGTCGCATTGCCTTTGAGACATTAACAATTTTTCTCGGCTCTTTTTGTAGTGATGGGGCGTACTCCCAATCAAGTTCCCGGCCTCGAGGCGTGGGTGAACAAGTTGATCCCTTTTGCCGAGGAGTGTCGGACGTGGGCGGCGTTTGGCGAGAAGTACGGCCTCAGGGGTATGGCTCTTGTTTGCCATAAATTTTTTTTTATATATATATATATATATTTTGTCGTAGCTAACATAAGTTTATTCTTTTTTGTTGCAGCTCGGACCGTAGCACGGAGGCGGAGACGTCGAGCCGCTAATCCTGCTTCTTTAGAGACGGAGCTTGGGGTCTCCGTTATGCAGGGCCTTTCCGAGGCCGACCAGGCCGTGGAGGATCCGACGGACAATGTCACATCGGATGGCGAAGCGACTGAGGCCGCCGACCCGGATTATTAGCGGGCGGTTAGGGAGTCCCTACTGTCGGCCGCTCCTAGTCCCTCTAGTTCCGCTCCTGGTCCGTCCAGTTCTGCTCCCGAGCCGTCTACTGTTCTGGCTTCTAAGGCGGCTACAGAGCTCCCGCCCCCTTCTGTTGAGGAGGGGTCCCCTGCACCGGATGAGCCGGCCGAGCGCAAGAGGCGCCGGTTACTTACCAGGAAAGGGGTAGTTGTAGACCCTGAGCAGGAGGAGACTGAGGCTCCTCGTCCGGACTCGAGGCCAGTCCTTTTGGGCGACGCCATCCGTCCGGGGAGGGCCGCGGTTGTACTCGCTCATGCGGGGGGTGCTGAGGCCCCGTCTACTGCTAATGAGGGCGCCCCTACTGTTGCTGCCGAGCAGGCGGAAGTGCCGCTGCAGGGCGAGGCTATGGCGGGCGCGCTGGAGGCGGCCGCGGAATAGGGCCAGTTGCGCCGGCTCCTGATACCGACGGATTATAATCTGTTGGAGGCGAGTGAGCATGCGCTGAAGGAGTTTGCCCTACTGTGCGGCGACATTGAGACCGAGTCGCTGAAGTCAATAAGCGACCGCGTCCTGTCTCGTCGTGTTGCTGGTGCCGCCTTGCAGGTATGGTTCGAAGTGTACCTTTCTTCTTTCCTTTCGCTTTCTCACGTTTAGCGGCTTTCATTTTGTCTTTTCTTTTCTCTCTATTTGTAGACCCTCATCCTGGAGGTGGAGCGGAGTCGGAAGGACCAGAAGAAGTTGGCTACCCTCCGTAAGATGTCAGAGAAGTATAAGGAAGCTCGTGAGAAGCACAAGACTCTTTCGGACTGCTTCTTCGGACGCCCCTGAATTCCGCCTCCTCCGAAAGTCTATTGAGTCATTGGAGGAGCAGCTGCGCAAACAAACAGAGCAGCTGAAGAAGGCGGACGCCGATCTGCTAGCTGACGTGGCTCGGAATGCCGAGCTAGAGATCCTCCTTCAACAGCGGGATGAGGCAGTAGATGTGGGCTGAGTGGCCGCGATGGAGGCGGCTGATCTGCGTACTAAAGTGGAGACTTTGTCGGCCGAGCTTCAGGCGGCCTTGGCCCGGACGACAGTTAACCCAGTTGGGGATGCCCCTCGCGAGGCTCAGGATATGCTGGTGTACGGTGAGGCCAGGCGGACGGTCTTTGAGGAGCTTCACGCCGCCGGCAGGGCCAGTCAGGCTGAGGTTGACGAGCAGCGTCGGCTGGTTAGGGTAGCCCGTGAGGCCTGCCGCTACGACCCTGATTCTCCGGCCCAGTCGGGAGGTTCCTTCGCCGATGTGGACCAGCTGGGCACCGGGTCCTGGATCGAAAGAATTTGGCGGGACGACGGCGAGGACGGTGCCAATGGGGCTGTAGGGGGCGACGGCGGCCATGATAGTTGAGTAGGTTTTTTTTGTAGTTAGTAACTTTTGTACCTCTTTGTAAATGTTCGGAACGTTAATAAAAATATATACTTTTTTTGAATGATTGCGGCCATATCTTTTTCCCTTTCTTTTTTGTATTATCGGGGTCGACCTTAGTCTTTGATTCATACAACGGGGGAGGGTTTTCCGTTTGACTTCTAGGGCACTTAGCCTAAGCTTGAATTGGGGCGAGGCCGGATTTGTGCGTTTTGCGCGACCGTCTTTTTGGTCCTTTACTTAGAGAGGCCATATCGATACCTCTCAAGTGTCGACGTCTTAAGCTTTCGATTTTTCTGGGGGAGGCCGCAGCCTTCTCTTGAATGTTTTAGGCCTTGGCCATTTTATTTCGTCCGGAGGGGGCCGTTGCTTTCTCCTTTGGACGTCTTTTAGGCCTTAGCTTTTTTATACAACTATGGCCGTAGCCTTTTTGCTTTGTCTGGAGGGGGCCTTAGCCTCCTCCTTTGGATGCTTTTTTGGCCTTAGCCTTTTTATACAATTGTGGCCGCAACCTTTTTGCTTTGTATGGAGGGGGCCTTAGCCTCCTCCTTTGGACGCTTTTTGGCCTTAGCCTTTTTATACAATTATGGCCGTAGCCTTTTTGCTTTGTCTGGAGGGGGCCTTAGCCTCCTCCTTTGGAGATGGCCGTAGCCTTTCATACAATTGTGGTCGTAGCCCTTCATTTATTGGAGATGGCCATAGCCTTTCATACAATTGTGGCCGTAGCCCTTCATTTATTGGAGATGGCCGTAGCCTTTCATACAATTGTGGCTGTAGCCCTTCATTTATTGGAGATGGCCGTAGCCTTTCATACAATTGTGGTCGTAGCCCTTCATTTATTGGAGATGGCCGTAGCCCTAGTCCCTGTGATGTGCTATTCGTTCCGACCGGCACGCTTAGCGCATCATACAAGCGATTCCGGACATCTCCCTTGTCGCCTCATTAAAAACCTCTTCCGGGAAAACCCAATTGGGACAAAACCCGGAGGAGGGAAAAAGAGTACGACTCGGGGAATGTCTCTTAGAAGTGGAAGCGCTTGAGGTGTGAGATGTTCCAGTTGTTCTGGAGTATCTTCCCATCCATGGTCTCGAGTTTGAAAGCACCTTTATCCGCTACTGCGATGATTTTGTAAGGTCCGTCCCAATTTGTTCCCAGTTTCCCTTCGTTGGGATCCCTTGACGCCAGTGTCTTGGCTTTTAGCACATAATCGCCCGTCTTGAGTGGGCGGATTTTCGTCCTCTGGTTATAGTACCTCTCGACCTGTTGTTTTTGTGCCACCAGCCTAATATGGGCCATTTCTTTTCTTTCTTCGGCTTCGTCTAAGTTTTGTAGTCGGCTCGCATCGTTCTCCTCTCCACTTGTGTGCGAGTATCCGAGGCTTGGTTCGCCGACTTCGACTGGTATGATGGCGTGTGTCCCGTAGACTAATGAGTAGGGAGTCTCTCCTGTGGAGGATTTGGGGTGGTCATGTGAGCCCACAGTACTTCTGGTAGCAGCTCGGGCCATAGTCCCTTGGCGTCCTCCGGTTTCTTCTTCAGAATGTTTAATATGGTTTTGTTGGATGATTCCGCCTGGCCGTTGGCGGCCGGATGATATGGTGTTGAGAGTATCCTCTTGATGTGCCATTTATCGAAAAAGTCCGTTGTTTTCTGCCCTATGAACTGTCGTCCGTTGTCGCATGTTATTTCCTTGGGAATGCCAAACCGACATATGATGTTGTTCCAGATGAAGGCTATGACTTCTTGTTCGCGGATTTGGGCGTAGGCACTTGCTTCCACCCACTTAGAAAAATAGTCAGTTAAAACTAACAAAAAACGCACCTTTCCTCGTCCGGGAGGCAGTGGTCCGACTATATCCATTCCCTATTTAATGAATGGCCAAGGGGAAGTGACTGAGTGGAGAGGTTCTCCCGGCTGGTGTATCATGGGGCCGAACCGTTGGCACTTCTCGCATCGCCGGACGTAGTCCGCCGCATCTTTTTTCATTGTGGGCCAGTAATAGCCGGCCCGTATTAGGCATCGTACGAGTGCCCTGTTTCCTGTGTGGGCGCCGCAGTGACCCTCATGGACTTCTTTCAGTGCCGGTGTTGTCTGGTTGGGTCCTAGGCATTTGGCCAAAGGTCCTCCGAAGGTTCGTTCGTAGAGGTCCCCATTCACATCATGAATGGACCATAATCATCTATATGTGCTTTATAAAATCTCATGTCAAATCGATGACAAATATTACTTTCACAGAGTGTGTGAGCACGTGATTTTTGCCCTACATGAGAATTACTCCCAAAAATTCAAAATAAAATCGTTTTTGTATCGTTGTAATATCTGGGGATTTTTGTGTTAATTTTCTTATTATTTGTATTCTCTGTGTGTGCATGTTTGTTTGTTTAAATTAAGAAAAATACAAAATATATTATGTTTGCACTCTTAGGATTTAATTTACAATTGAAAGTAATCAAGTTTATTTGAAAAATATAGAAAATCACAAAAAATATGTATTTTTGCGTTTTTAAACATTTAATGTCCCAATTGTTGATTTTAGTTTAATTTAATTATAATAAGAACTTAATTAGTACTCTTATAAACTAATTTTATTTTGTAATGTATTTTAGAGTTTTGGTTTTTAATAAATTAGGAATTGAAATTAAAATAAAAGAAAAGAAGAAAAATGGAAAAATGAAGAGAAAATCGGAATGGGTTGGCATAAGCTAAGCCCAAACCTACTAAGCCCAAATCCCTGCCCATAAACCGTTTATGTAACTTATGTAACGGATGATCTGAACCATTGGATTAAATCAATCCAACGGCCAAGATCATTCATCTAAGCCCAACCCGTCTCCCAACCAAGAAACGACGTCGTTTTATTACCCATGATCAATCCTAGCCGTTCAAATCATCTAATCCGACAGCCCCGATTAATCTTTTCATTTTAGTATACCCAAACACCCAAACCCTCCTAACCCTCATTCCCTTCACCTATCTCTCTCAGAGACGATTGTAACGCCGCCCATTTCTACCGTCCTCCGCCTACCGGAAATCGCCTCCGCCGGCGGCAATCATCCAAACTATCCCAAATTAACACCCCAGAACCCCCTTCTCCCCCTCTATACGGATCTACAACCCTTTTTCTTCAAATCATCGCCAAATGGTTCGAATCTTCATTTGAAGATTCGAGCAAAATCGGAAATTACCCCATTCAAGCCCAAACTCGCACAAAACCCTCACCTGACCTCCCCCATAGCCAATCAAAGCTTATTTTGTTTCGAATCCCACCCGAAACCATCAAGCCCCAAAAATGCCGTATGAACCCTAGAAATCGGAATTGGGGGTCTGTGATGAATTCAATATGAATTTGAGGTCTAACAGACCTTAATCTAGGTGTTCTCGACCGAGAACACCCCGATTAAGTTCCGTTTGGCCCCAAAAGCTCAAGCCCGATTGGTTCATTTCCAGCTTTTCGAGCCGGATGTTTTTCTGTGAGGTATTTGTTTCTTTCCCTTCTTCTATGTCCGTACTCTCATTTGTTTACATGCTTATTTGTTTTAGATTTTTACTAGCATCTTTCTGCCCTTCTTCAACAGACCTTTTATTCGGTCGACCCATTTTTTTTTCTCTTATCTGGTTCGATTGAATGTTAATTGTGGTGATTACTTTGTGTGATTCATTCATTTAAAGTCGTCAAGTAATTAGCTCATATTGTTGATCCCTTCAGCCTGCCCGTAGGATATAGTTTAAATGTCGATTAGTCGTTATTGATTATATAGGGCGTAGTCGTTTAAACGAATGTCGTCGAATAGTTAGTTTCACAATTCTTTTGTTTTTGCCAAGACTTGTTGAAGTCACTATTTTGTTGATTGATTGTTATCAATTGTACGCATTGCAATCGATTAGTCAAACATTGTCGATTAGTTTCATAAGTCTGCTTGTTAGCACATTAGGACAATAATTGGATCAAAATTTGGAGTTGTTGTGACTTTGGATTAGGGGTGTTTGAAAGCATTTGTTTTGCTGTTTGTTTGTTGTTGTGACTGATTTGTTGATTGTTAAAACTCAGACTTCACGGTGTATTAAATAACACAGGGATTCCAGGGGTAGTTTAGATTTCAAATGTTCTAAAAGTGATTAGTTTAAGTGTTCTGTCCAGTAAGTACCGATGAACCCCTAAATTAATGCATTTTACTAATATTGTGAGTGTTCCTAAGAGTTGTAAAGAAAGGATAACATGGGATAATGATAAAAGTGGGCTGCCAGCATTAGTTTTAAACTGCTTTGAGTGTTTTTAAGAGAAAAACAGCAAAGGAGTGAGGGAAGAATGATGAAAAGGATTAAGGGGTTCACATGGGCTAAGGGAATAACATGTGGAAAGCTGAAACACTTTAGAATAAAAAAGGGGTCTATTTTGATCTATAAAAGAGAGAACTAAGGAAGGGGAAAACAGACAGAAAGACAGAGAGATATACTTAGAGAGTTTCACATGAGAGTTTTTTGGATACATAGAAAAGGAGAGGGATAGACACTGGAGAGTATTCTAAAACAAACACACTAGAGAGATATACAGGATATAGTTTATTGTCATCGGCTTTTCTCATTGTTTGTTGTCTTGAATTAAAGATCAACCTTTTAATTCATTTAAGGTCAGAAACAAGATAAACTCTCGGTTCTTGTTCGTTATTCAAAGATTGATTGCATTTGGAGTCTATTGGTTTTAAGTCTGTTGGTTTAAGATTGGTTCTGCTGAAAGTATTCAAACATTCCTGGGTTATTTGAGTTCATTGATTGCTGCTGTTAAATCGCATATACTGTTATTGTTGGATTCAAAGTTGCTGATCCGTTGTACTGTTGACTGCTCTATTGTTTGCTGCTGACCTCCTTTTCTTCTACATTTCAGGTACCTATTTCTAAACTCCTTTATGTAAGATTACAGCTGAAATGGAAATGAAATTGAAGCTATTGTGAGGATCTGTTGTTGCTTTGCTTTATTGAAATTAATTAGTTTATCTTTTGTAACCCGGTTGGTTAATCAGCGTAGTTTAAAACTGGGATTGTAATTAATATTATCTCTTCGGAATTGATTACTTGTTAGATGTTGTAATATTTAGCTATTGAATTACATCTTTAATTGTGATAGGGAATTAGTCTCGGCAGGTTTGTTTTTTTAGAATTAAGTTTCAGTTTATTTTTCTGGCATATGTTTTTTGTGAATACGTATAAAAAGAAATTTAGTTCTGAGTGGCTGCATAGGTAACACCTGTTGGTAATTAGGTTCAAATGTTAAAATTTGTTGGTTTTAGTGAAATCTGTTAGCTTAGTTAGTTAATTAGTATATTAGTTATAAATCTGTCTATTAGTGCTAATTTGATAATAATTCATATTCCACTGTTTGTGTTTAATTCTTCACAATTTAAATTGAAGTTGCATACTAATTGACGTGAGCAGTAGAGGTTATTTTCTTTGTATTTCATATGTTGTTCCTTTAAACAATGGTGGATTAAAGTAATAGTCTCTAATTTAGACCAAAATCTGTTATCCCCATTTTTCTCCCGCTAGGCTCGCTTCACTCAAATTGGCCCCATTACTCCTTAATACTGACAGTTCCACTCAAAATATTTTTAGTTGTTCATGAGTTATTTCATCTGGTAAGATCACCCTAATGCGCATCATCACCAAATTACATACACCGCCGAATCAGGGAAAGCCAAAGATTTAAAATAGTAACTCTTAAATAACGCTAATTGATTAGGACATTTGTTTATTATTAGAGATCAATTAAATAGAAAATCATAGTCATGTTAGGATTGACCTTAATAAATAATAATGAGACGAGCCTCCTCAAACAAAAATGCATAATTGCGGGGCCCTCAAATTAATTGTTATAAAAGTTTAGACTCGGAAGGACCGTTTAGTGAATTTCACGGTCTTTCCCGAAGTTAACAACACGATAGATTCTTTTAGGCACGACTTTAATAAATTACTTTCTTAATTACGGGTGCGCATTTATGTGACCCAAATCTATCTCCCGGCGAAACTGAAATACGTTAAAGTCACAGGCGTACTGGTTGCGGTGTGACTCGAAATGTGTTTTCGTGACGTCGCAATTCTTCTAAAAATTGAAAAGCGGAACATAATAGCACATAGTTAAAATATATAAATAAATCAGATAAAAACAAAAATTGCAGTTGAGCGACCGTGCTAAAACCACGGAATCCGGGAGTGCCTAGCACCTTCTCCCGGGTTAACAGAATTCCTTATCCAGGTTTCTAGTTTCGCAGACTGTATTACAGAGTCATAAATTTCCTCGGTTCGGGATTAAACCGGTGACTTGGGACACCATTATTTTCCCAAGTGGCGACTCCGAATAATTAAATAAATTGATCCCGTTCCGACTGTCCTTTAAGTGGAAAAACTCCTTCCCTAATTATTATTAAGCAATACCGGGCTGCTTACATGCGAAGCTTTCTAGCTTCTTTTTTATCGTGCGGTAGCTGCCATTCCTGCAGGTATGAAAGGAACTGGCTTCGCCAGTCCCATGTTAGGTGTAGAGAGAATACCTCGCTGCGATCGATGGCGGAATGCATAAGGGTGACGGTGCTTTCTTTGCTTAGATTAGTAGCTGCTGCGGCCAGTTTGGCTAATCTGTCGGCTTCGGCATTGTGTACCCTACGTACTTGCTCGAAGCGACATTCGTCGAATTGGGCCATTAGTCTACAGACTTCGGCTTGATATTTCTGCAGCCTCTGCTCTTTGATTTGATAGGACCCGGCGACTTGATTTATCACGAGTTGCGAGTCGCAATGTAGGATTAGTTGGCGGGCTCCGTACCTGGTGGCTAGTTTCAAACCTACAATAACGGCTTTGTACTCTGCTTCGTTGTTAGTCATCTCGGGACACCGTATGGACTGGCGAATAACTTCGCCCGTGGGGACCTCGAGGACGAGTCCCAGTCCCGATCCCGAGGTGTTAGCAGCCCCGTCGGTGTAGAGTATCCAGGGATTCAAGCTAGGGGCCATTTGCGAGGTTTCCTTCTCGGCCTCAGGCGAGAGGCCTGCGCTGAAGTCGGCTATGAAGTCGGCGAGGACCTGTGATTTTATGGCCGTTCTGGGGACATACGTGATGTCGTGCTCACTGAGCTCTATGGCCCATCTGGCGAGACGGCCCGACAGTTCGGGCTTATGCAGAATGCTTCTTAGGGGGAAGGTGGTCACCACCCGGATGGGATGGCATTGGAAGTAGGGTCTCAGCTTTCGGGAAGCCGTGACCAAAGCCAGTGCCAGCTTCTCCAGATGCGGGTACCGGGTTTCGGCGTCCACTAATGTTTTACTGATGTAATAGATGGGTGATTGCGTACCTTTCTGCTCGCGGACGAGCACTACGCTGATTGCCACCTCGGAGAGGGACAGATATATAAGTAGTGGCTCGTTTGGTTCCGCCTTGGCCAGCAGTGGCGGGGAAGTCAGGTACGCTTTCAATTCTTGGAGAGCCTTGACGCATTCGTCGTTCCAATGGAAACCGTAATCCTTTCTTAGAACATTGAAGAATTTGTGGCACCTGTCTGAAGACCGGGTGATGAAGTGGGAGAGGGCGGTTATTCGGCTTGTCAACTTTTCTACCTGTTTTTTGCTGGTGAGCGCTTCTGGTATTGAGGCGATTGCCTTGATTTGGTCCGGGTTGACCTCGATCCCTCTTTGCGATACGAGGAAGCCGAGGAATTTCCCGGATGCTACGCCAAAAGCGCATTTTTCGGGGTTCAACTTCATTCCGTAGCTGTTCAGGATCTCAAAGGCTTCCTGCAGGTGATCGATATGGTCCTCCTTCCTTGCTGATTTGACCAACATGTTGTCTATGTACACTTCCATTGTTTTGTAGGGTTGGTCCTTGAGCATCTTGGTGACTAGCCTTTGATAAATCGCCCCTACGTTCTTCAAACCGAATGGCATGACTCTGTAGTAGTACGTTCTGTGATGGGTGATGAAAGTAGTTTTCTCTTGTTGGTCTTCTTCAGCCATTAGGATCTGGTTATAAACAGAATATGCGTCCAAAAAACTTAGCAGTTCATGTTCGGCAGTGGCGTCGTTAGCTGGTCGATGTGTGGAAGGGGGAAGGAGTCTTTGGGGCATGCCTTGTTCGGGTCGGTGAAGTCCACGCACATTCTCCATTTCACGTTCTTCTTTTTTATCATTACTACGTTGGCGACCCACTGTGGGTATCTTGACTCTCTGATAGAACCGTTGGCCAGTAGTTTGTCCACCTCCTCGCGGACCGCCTCGTTAATGGCGGCGTTGAATTTTCTCCTGCCTTGTTTTACTGGTGGATGTAATGGATCCACGTTGAGACGGTGTGTGGCGATATCCGGAGAGATCCCTAGCATGTCTGCATGGGAAAAAACAAACGTGTCTGCATGTTTAGTCAGAAATTCATGGTACTTACCCGGGTTTGTGAGCCCGTGACCGATGTAGGCTTTCTTTTCTGGATCGTTTCGATCCAGCTGGACTGGGTCGAGCTCTTCGGTCGTTGCATTGCAAGCTTCTACGGTGTCTGGGTCCCTTATGGCGTCGACCGTCAGGTCTGCTTGAGTCCCCGACGTGGTTGATTGTTATGCTTTCGCGCTTGCCCTGCTTAGTTGTTTTGTGTGAGTGCAATCTTGAGCTATTTTATAGCATTCTCGCGCTGTGCGCAGCTCCCCATTGATGCTGAATATTCCCCATGGGGTAGGGAATTTGATTACTTGGTACAGGTTTGATGGGATCGCTCGCATGGCGTGTATCCATGGGCGTCCGATGATGACGTTGTAGGCCGTCTCCTGGTTCATCACGTGAAAGGTCGTTTCTAGGGTGACACCTCCCGCAAGGACAGGCAGGGTCACCTCTCCTGATGTGCGCTCCACTGCATTGTTAAAACCGGTTAAATTTATGCACCTGGAAGTGATTCTGTCCTTGAGTCCCATCTGAGTGAGGACTCTTGGATGAATGATGCAGGCACCGCTCCCGTCATCGATCATGACTCTCCTGACATCGGTATCCATGATACGCAGGGTAATAACTAAAGCATCATAGTGAGGAAAAGACAAACCGTCGGCGTCAGACTTATCGAAGGTGATACTTCCTTCGAGGTCGTCATACCGTTCGTGGGAGAGGGTTCTCTTCAGTCTGTGTGTGTTGGTGAGCTTGACATGGTTGACGGCTTCGTCCGCTTCTCCGACGATCATGTTTATTGTGCGCGTCGGGGAAGGCGGCTTTGGGGGTCCCCGGGAATGCTCCCATCTGCGGCCGAAATTGGCTTTCCCTTTGTCGCTGAGTAGCTCTTTCAGGTATCCTTGATTGAGCATCCTGACGACTTCCTGCCATAGGCCAATGCAGTCCTCGGTTCGGTGTCCTCGTTCCTGGTGGAACTCGCACAGAACGTTGGACTTTCTTGTGGCTGGGTCCGATTTCATCTTGTGGGGCCACTGCACCTTGGTGCCGAGCTTCTCTAGCGCGTACACTACCTCTGAAGGTGAAACACAAAAGTTATGTGATGAGAGTAAAGGGGGCGTACCTCGGTCGTTTCTGAGTGGGGCGACGTGACGTTGTACCGCATCCGTGTGTCACGGAGGCGGAAGCGAAGATCTCGCGTAAGGTTGATGTCGTTCTCTGCTGGGGCGTGGGGGAAGTTCCCGACGTCCCTCATGTCATCGATCTTTCCTTGCATCTGAGTGTATAGTTGTCAATCGTCGGGTCGGCCTGTTGAGATCGTCCTCGTCCGCTCGTACCTCGGCATAGTAGGCGTTGTGGATCTCGTCCCAAGTTGTGGGAGGATATGTCATGAGCCGGTTCAGTAGCTTCTTAGTTGCTCTGGAGCCATCCCTGCTGAGTCCATTCTGGAAGGCAGCTACCGCCATGCCTTCCGACACGTTTGGCAGGCTCATCCTCACCCTGTTGAATATAGCAAGAAAGTCCCCGAGGCCCTCGCCCATGGTTTTCCTGACGGCGAAGATGTCGTTCACCCTTGCCTCCGCCTTCTTTGCGCCAGCGTGTGCGGTGACGAATTTATCGGCCATTTCCTCGAAGGTCAAAATCGCCTTGGCGGGTAGTTGGGAGTACCGGGTTAGCGCTCCTCCAGTCAGCGTTTCGTCGAACTTCTTTAGCAGCACTGATGGAACCTGTTCTTTAGATAGGTCGTTACCTTTTACTGCGGTGACGTAGTGGATGAGATGATCCTCAGGGTCGGTGGTTTCGGTCGTACACTCTTAGGTACGGGGGCATTTTGAAGGTTTTCGGGATGGTGTAGGGTGTTGCTTCCTTGGAGTAGGGCTATTCCACGAACCTTCCTACGTCCCGCTTGGGCAATAGCTTAGGCGCCCCTAGAATCTTGTCAACTTTGTCCTGGTGCTCTTTCATCTGGTCTCGGAGGGCTTGTTTTTTGCCCTCCATTTCCTTGGTTTTCGCCCTCCATTTCCTTCATTTTCCTCAGGATGGTAGCCAGTGTGTCAGTATTTCTTCATGTTCGTGTGTTGCGGTAGTATTGTTGGTGGCCGGAGCGGCATTCTCGCAGCCTTGCGGTGTCTTCTCCGCTAGGCTGCTCAGTGTGCTGGCCAGCCATTCCTCCAGTAGCCTTCTAACTGTCGGAGGTGCTTCTTTCGGATCAGAATCCCTTCCTAGAGGTGTGGGGGAGGTTTCAACTTCTGGGGCGGTAGAGGGAGTAGCATTGATGGCTGTGCTTCCCCCAGCCTCGTTCATCGCGCCTAGAAGGTTTGCGGTGACTTCAGCCATGACCGTGGGTCGTGTGTTACTTTCAGCCATTTTTGAAAAATGTCAGCTTGATCGGATCTTCGCGAGTGTATACTATAGGTTTGATTCTCGAAATCCCCACAGACGGCGCCAAATTGTTTGCTCAAAAGATATGATGTATCTTAGAACTAGTCAATCAATGTAAATAATGGGATAATCGGAATCAATGATAATATAAATCGAAGATCGATCGTCAAAACAATGTGAATAAAGTAATTAGTCTAGGGAGATGATAATAACCAAATGTGGAAGATAGAATAGATGATCAATAATGATAGCAGTAATAGAGAGAGAGATGTTTTATTATCCGAAAATCAGATCCCCTACAAATGGGGGAGGCCCTCCCTTATATAATGAGAGGGTCCTCTCGCCCGACTTATTACATTGACGTCCTGATATTATAAGCGTAATCAAAATATAGGCCGAGGGCTGGGGACGCCCTCTTTAACGGATCCGCTGGCTTGATGTCTCGTAGACGGAGCTGCGTCCTTCTTGTCATACGGCCGTTAACGACAACATCCATGGATGTTGTCGTCCTTAGAACGGGGGCGGCCTCCTTACTTATTTCGTCGGGGCCGGCCATGGGTACACGTGGTCATGTCGTACCACTTGCTCGATTTACCCCATACAGATAGTTTCTTATTTGCTGATTAGAATTTAAATACATTCTAGTTACAAATTTTAATTTAAATACTTTAGTGTAACAAACTTTTAATTCATATATTTTCTGCGACATTATAGCCTAGAAGGAACAGGTATTAGTCCCTTTAACCAGATGAAATATATTGTCCCTCCAACTTAATTTGTGTAGAAGATCAAACTCATCTTTGGTTTTGAACTATATATGGATATTCTTTGATCATACATTCACGCCTACTCTACCTTCTATATTGTCTACTTCTACCTCTTTGTAAATCTTTTTCCATTTCATACACAAAAAACTCCTCACTTTCTATCAATGTTATGGAATTCATTATATAGCAAACGAAACATTGTTGATAAAGTTTAAGAAAGTAAATAAATAGTAATCAAACATATTCGTGCTGAGCACATGATATGATAATCATGCAGCTAGGTTGGAAAAAATTAAATGGTACCCACTATAATAAAACAGTAGACCATGTACATGATTTCATGCCACACGTTTTTTTTCCTGCTAAATCGTGTTCTAGGAATAAGAATGGTAGAAATTTTAAATGTTTGTTTCATACAAGGAACGTGAAACTTTCAGAAATTATATATTATTACATGGTTACCTTTTTCCTTTTTAAATTCGAAAAATGTAAGAATGAAAGAAGAGTTTAACAAAGTTTGCATGATAAGTAAAATATTTTCCGTGTACTTGGTCTAATCTTGACAAAAGAAATATTTTTCAGGCCATACTTTAATCATTCTCGACTGCCGGAAGCAGGATTTTCATCAAAGAGAATTGGAGGACTAAACTCATATCTATTAGAAAGCTATCCTAAAAATAAGAAGAAATATTTATACATTAATATCCTAAGTAATATGTTTAATTGTTTATTTTGGTAAGTATATTTTTGGTAAGAAGAAAAGTTAAAACTGTTTCTGCTTTTGGGAAGAAGCAACTTTTTCTGCTTCTCAAAAACTGTTCTGCGCTTCTTCCCAAAAACACTTTTTATTCCTTAAAAAAGCTTGACCAAACACCTCAAGTTAAGGAAAAAATGTGCTTTTGAAAAAGAAAAAAAACACTTTTGACGTCTTGAGAAGCTTGGTCAAACAGGGTATTATATGGAAAAATTTATGAAAGTTCAACAAATATTAAATGCAAACACATAATTACATTAGTGTGATATAATATGAACCTTAATAATTAAATCCATTGTTTCGAATTCAGGGTTTGCCATGGGAATGATACTTGGTAGAATGGTGGAATTAGGAAGTGGGATACACCACCACCAAATTGCCACACAAGAGTCCATTTTTCACAACATGCAAAAGAGTTGTAGCCAATATGACAGCCACCAGAAGTCAGAAGATGACTAGAATTATCAGCTAGGATTACGGATACATACATTAGAGCTTATCAGAATATGATAGTGCAAAAGATGACACAGTCAACAGAGTGCTCCACACATCAAAATCATAGACACAAGGAAAGGAGAAGGTTCACCTTTCATTTTCATTTATTTAAGCAGATGCATAATATCACCAAGTAAACTTCCCTAAACATATGGCATACACTACATTTAATTTGAGTTTCAACACTGCATTGTGTTAAAACATGTAGCTCATGAGTCTCTCTCTCTATATATACATACAGGTAAGTCGTTTTGGTGATAGTGTCACCGGAGTCGGCTTTCACATATGCTCTATTCCGTGTATTTGGAGTGTTCGGCTTGGGACAATTTGCAAAACCTCATCTTTCTCTGCACCCAAAAAAAACGAGGAGGAAGGTGACAACTTAGTTGCTATATAACAATAAGAAAAAGGCAACTGTATATGCTGCTGAAATGTGTGCAAGGAAATCCTTAGGCATATGAAACATATACAAATGAACTATCTGTTTATTCTTGGAAAGGAATAAAAAACAAGAGGGCTCTAACCTTTCGACTTACTAAAGGTATTTAGTAAGCATGCAGGGTAAAGGATGAAATTCTAGATATAATCTTGAAGACATCAGACAATTCGAGAAAATAATGATCATCACCTAGTTGTCAATATGGTTTCTCTAACTGTATTACTATGACAGGCAGATGAATGTCCAAGCGACTAATGACTATAATTTGCCCAAGTCCATAATCGTGGTCGGGCAAAAAGAAAATCTGGATATACATATACTAGTCTGCCCCAAACCATGTCACAAAAGGGAAAGACCCTTAAACAATTCTCATTATGCAACCTAAAGAAATTCACTCATGTTTGAGATTCACCATTACACTGCACTCAATCCTAGTAAACACCCCACCCCCTCCCTCCAACCCAAAAAACCCCAATTTGTAAAAACTTTACCACTAAGCCTCACCTATGCAGACAGAGCTTCCACAAAGGCTAATGGCTGAGACTTCTAAATATGTGGACTTGCATTTTATTTTGAAAATGGCAGCACGCTGTTAGTGAAAATATAGCTAAATAATTATTACCAATTTTTTTTTTCTTTTTCTGAAAATGGTCTGAATAAAAAAGATTTGGCTGTAATAACGAGCATGAAGAGATTGAATAACCTCAAAAGGGCCAGTACAACCTTGATTTACAATGAAAAGATCTCTAAAAGATATAGAGGGGGGTCGACCACCTATATATGAAACTCACAAGCTCGTGAAGTCCT
>JASVEL010010952.1:0-22453 GCA_032618575.1 Nicotiana noctiflora
TCAGCTTATCTTATCCAAAAAAAAAATTGGATGAGAATTCAATATTCCAATTGAACATGCAAAAGTGCCTAAGATTCATCCACCACATGTTTCCGCAATCATTCTTGCAGCTATAGAACTATATTTTGATGTTCATACAAAAACAACAAAACCAGGTACAGAACTATATTTTGATGTTCATATCATACATGAAAAAGAAATTTATCATCTAGGGATCGAAGTCTTCTCTTTTAAACTATTCGAATTAAGGTAATCCCACTGTCCCCCTAAACATCACAAGGATAAAAAAACAATCCCCAATTTTCAACTCTTTATAGGTTAAACAAAGCTAATTCAACTTATTTCAACACCACCACCACCACCAACCCCCAAAAAAGTTTTCTTGAAACATCAGAACAAGAAAATACAATCTCTAAGTTTGTGACTGAAAGATAAGAATGGATTTTTGTCCAACTTGGAATTCTAGGTATGGGATTATGTCCAACTTATACAATTAGATTTGTGCTAGAAAACGTCCAACTTGGAAGTAGGAGTGTTGTTTCTGTCCATTGTACCATCCTATAGAAGAATCAAATTTCAACTCTTGGAACTTCAAAGTATAGGATTAAGTCCAGAAGATGCATGCACCACTCACTAGCTTAGCATTTTCTATGAGAGGTTAACTCCTTCGACTCTCAACTGCCTTTGCTTTATCACGTACTAAAGAAAAAATACAAGTTTGGCTCAAACGTCCACTAGACTAAGCTCCACTAAATCCTTGTTCCAACACTCAAAATAAACATCACAGAAATGGAGAGACTTGTTTAACATACCCGATTCGGTCAGTGGAGGAGCTAGCGAGACGATTTAACGCTAAGCCCTTTCCTTAGCGCCTCCCTCTAGGCGGGTCTCACAACCACAGGATGCACGGGGTGAAGTTGCCACCATGAACTAAGGATTGGAAGGGTTGAGGATAGAGTTTCTTTTTAATTTCGGGGTAATTGGCAAGAGCTATAGCAGCTTACGATGCAGTTGATTCGGAAACATACGCCAGGGCAGTTGGGTGGGGAGTCAGATCAGGACCAATACTCCGCTTTATATTAAGAGAGTGTGGTTGGGCCTGACTCCGTTATAGGGCTAGTACGCAAAGAATCCTAAAAGCTCTCTACAAGACTACAAACTAACTTTGTCAAGAGAAAAAAAGGAGAAACAAAAAAGAACCCCATGCATTCTGCTCTCCCTCTTTGTCTCGCTGCTAGCCTGCTGCATTGACATTGTCCGACTTGACGTGGAGGCCGGTGAAAGCTTGCATCCTGAAGGCGGTTCATATCCAGGTTAGATTTTCCTCTTCTTATTTTTTCAAATTTTTTTAGCTCTATTTGTGGGCTGAATTTTATTGTTAGTCTTTAGAGATTAAAACTTTGCTCAATATTTCTAAATCTTGGAAATAATTTACAGCTAGAATAAAATAACGGATGCTTAGATTTTTTTTAGAAACTCAGATTTTCACTCATATTATTTCTTCAAAAGTAGGACCTGATTCCTCATTCCTGAACATATATTTGTGCTTTAAATTAAGAAAAACAAGGACGAATAAATTGGTGGCTGTGTGTACGAATTTGGGAAATAGTTTGAATTCCCAAATTTTGATTTTCAAGTTTAGCTGCTTTGACTTGTAAAGCGCTACACATACAATGCAAAAGTTTGATCAATTACCACATGCAGCTATAGAGATGGATTGTGATGTTCATTTCTATATTTTTGGACCCCAAACATTCTAAAACCTGAAGCATCATAACAAAAAGAAATCCAAATTTGGGTAGTTTTTCAAAGTCAGGTTCAAAATTCCTTTCTTTACATCAGATTAACAAAAAAGTGCAATTTTCTTCCCATTAAAACATGCCAAAAGTTGAAGCATCAAAGCAAACCCAGATGTTCAGATCATAGAATTATTTCATAAAGGAAAAAGAGGAAAAAAAAAGTTAAACCTGCCAAGAACGGAAGCTAAAATTTTGATATGGAATTGCTCAGGATCTTGATCTTCAGGATTCTCAGTATAAACTATATATACTTTTGCTTTTGAATCCGCAATTGATATGGTAGCTGCAACAAAGGAGAAAACCAATAAAATGGAACAGATAATTTGGGTTTTCTTCATCGCTTTCACTTTATATTATATTATAGAGAGATTCCTTGGGACACCTTTTATACTTGAGGAACAAGTTTCAGACTTGAAACCTCCGCTTTAACAAACATTTATAGCGTATTGAATAGTTCTGCTGACTACGGATTTCTGAATTACAACAGCTGGAGGACTTTGCCACGTGTGAAAAGAAGGTCGTTCCGCTGCTTTTATAAGTTATAACCATTTATTTTAGTCGGAATGGCTTTGTGGCCATTCAAACTTATAGCTAAATTTAAAGCCGATACATCAATTTATAAGTTTCTCATTTGAACACTCCAACTCAATAAAATAAATATTAATAAACACCTCTAAACGTTGATTATGCTTATGTGATATTGACATTGTCTATATGACAAAAATATGTGTTATTAACGCTTAAAAGGCACGTTTGAAAGAAAAAATTTGATTAAAAATTATTGAAATAGAAATAATTATAAATAAGGTAACTAAAAGAATAAAAAGAAAAAGTAAATATGACAAATCAAATTCTTCCCATCTCCCCCTTTCTCCATCCCCCACCCCCACCTGAGTCCCCCCATCGTCAAGAGCCACTCCAAACAACCCCCACTGTCCGCCATAACCAGCTTCACCAAGCTCCAAACGCACCACCTCACGACCAGCTGCTCCGTCCGTCCACAGCCACCTCTATTCCTCTTCCGCTAACCAACCAAACTAGTCGACCACCCCACGTCAAACCCACCTAAGCAACCAAATGAACCCTTCTACTTCTGTTAAAATAGTCCACGCCCAGCACACCAGTTCGGTCGACCACCCTAAACCCCGTCGACCACCTAGCGAACCAGAGACGTGAACCACCCCCAAACGACCCTCCATCTCCTTCTTCTTCAGCCAGCCCACCCTGTAACATCACGAACAGCCCGTCAAGGTCGACTTAGAAAGGTCGAAGTTTGAGGTCCGTTGGAGAAATTGAAGAAGATGGGTATATTAATGGATAGAGAAATTGATAATAGGAAGAAATTGTATTGAGGATAAAGAGAAAGAATATAATAAGTAATTTGGTAAATTGACACTATTAAAAATGTGGTACCCACAAATTACACGTGTCGAATAATAAAATGTCACAAGAGTGTGACTTGTCATTCTTGTTAGACAATTGAAGCTCACGCTCTGATGGATATGTTTGTTGATATTCATTTTATTGAGTTGCAGTCTTCAAACGAGAAACTTGTAAGTTGGTGTATCGGCTTTAAAATCGGCTACAAGTTTGAGTGGCCAGTAAGCCATATTCTTTTTGGTTTGTTTCAAAAAAAAAAAATTCTTTTTAAAATTGAAAATAATTTAGCTTAAACTTCTAATTTTATTGTTAATGAGAAGTTTTTATAACCACACAATACTCCGGATCTTTTTTCGACTTGTTTAGGATCATAAATTTTAAAAAATTTTATTTTTTCTTAAACTATGTGTCATGTCAAACATGTTAGAGATAAATTAGCCGGAACCGAAATAGTGTCTAATAAAATTCTCTTTATCTACTTGCGCCACGTGTATTTCAAAAAGAAAGAAATAGGTTTCCTGCGCCATGTGTATTTCAAAATGAAAGAAAAAGGGAGATGAACGTTAACGCCGTTCGTTAAAAATATGAAATATAGCGTATTTATTTTGTTCTCCCTTCTTTTTCCGCCATAATTTGGTCGCTTGAGTCAAATTACACATTTTTAGTGGACAGAGTATGGGTTTTACTGAACAAATTAACAAAGGGAAACCTGTTATAAAACGACGAGACACATGCCATGTACCATCCAGTATTGCTTGCGGAGCAATCGTATATTCTCTATTGGTGTTCTCCTAGTAAAAGTTTTTATTCTACCATATTTTATATGATAATCCTTTAAGTGAGTGATCGTCGGTTGATTTGGTTCGATTTTTTTAAGCTCAATTCAGTTCGTTCGATTTTCTATTTGGTGCATCAATAATCAAACAAAAATAATCAAACAAAAATTAATTCGGTTTCTTCGATTTTTGTTAATTCGATCCGGTCAATTTGGTCATGTCGTATTGAGCTTTGAAATCGGACTTTTTCTGCTAAAAAATATGACTAGTTTCATGTTTTAGTGCAACTAAAACTCGAAACCATGATACTTGTTATGAATATAATTCTATTTAGAGTGAATGTCTATCTCGTTGAGAGTTTTACTTTGTGACTAAGTCATATTTCTCCTATAAATAGAGGGGTCTTACCCATTGTAATTCATCCCAAAATTCAATAAGAATTCACTCTCCCTACTTTTCTCTACAATATTGTTCTTCTTCTTTTATTATTTTATAACACGTTATCAGCAGGAGCTCTAACCAATTGAGTAGAAACTTTGGGATTGAGCATAATGATTGTCAATTGTTTCATGAACTTCCTTCATGATTAAAATTCTGGATTTAAGGTAAGTATTTTACTTTTCTCTTTCAAATTCTAGAAATTCTATAATTTGATGTTATATACAGGCAAATACAACAAAGTTTGATTATAACTCTAATGGAGTTTTTAAGAAATATTACACCCACATGAAGTGATAAAATTTCTATGTCTTGTCATGATTAAATTCATGTATAATTGTGGGCAAAGAATTAAAAATCCGTCCCATTGAATTTGCTCCATTCTCATTCCCTTTAGAGAATGTGATAGCAGTATATAATAAGTCTGAAAGAAGATAAAATTATTACCGTGAAGGTATCAATGGATATGGACGTGGCAATAGACGAAATTATAATCGTCATCATTTGTGGTATAATGAGAACAATAAGTATTCTCAAAATAATCCCACACATTGTGAAAATATTTGTCATCGATTTGACATGAGATTTTATAAAGCACATACGGATGACATGAGATTTTATAAAGCACATGCAGATGACTATGGTCCATTCATGACGTGAATGAGAAAACATCTGATTTATGAATATATATTCATTTTTGGAAGAATATAAATGTGTTAGTGGTAGTGATTACACCACACTCACCTCTAAAAGGAGGTTTGAGATGATATAAGAAAATAATATCATTATTATGGCATAAATGGTCATTGGTCACGCACCTATTGTACGCCTAAATATTTTGGCATTGTGATTATTAAAAGTCAATGATAATGCAAGAAACAGATCTTACATATTATTTTGACAATGGCCATAATGGTATAACTTTCTCTTTAAAAGAGATATTTACCACATGGATGATGATGAATCTGTGGTAGTGCAAAATTAATTGAGAGCTCACGAAGAGCCAATTATTACTATTTTGGAGAAACACAATTGGTTACCAATAAGGTATTGTGTTGTAGTAAGTCTCAAAGAAACTTATTCGGTTTCCAAAGTATATGCGAAAGCGGTTGATTATATTGAGACTATAAATAAAGGAAAGATTTAATATCTTCTATTACTACAACTTATAGCAGGGTAATATGTATGTGAAAAGTTACCCGCTTTATTCTCCAATTTGTAAACAAAAGAATATCACAATGAAGTGAATATTTATTGATATAAATACCCATATCATAATAAACTTGGAGTTTATTCATAATTGCACATATTATGGTGTAAATCTGAAATTTATCAATATTGATAATTTATTCAATTGGCATAATTGATTTACCCATATCAATTTAAGTATGATGTGCAAAAATAAAGAGAATTCACATGTGTTAATATTAAAGAACTAGAAAGTTTTTTACGAATTCTCTTACATTGCTTGTTCTCATTAATTAATATACCAACTAAAAGTGGGATTGAATCCCATGAATACTGGAAATATCAAAGGTGAATATGGGCTCATTCACCTACCATGTATATCACATAAGATGCATCTATGAGATGGTTACATGCGCGATTATTATTAACCCGCAATATGGTGTGTGCGAGGTAACTTGCTCAATAATTTAATTTAGAGCATATTCCAGATTTTCTATTCAAGAAGTTCATCGTGATAAGTTGGTTTTCAACACAGTTGGTTTAACAACATAATTTATTGAGTGCCTCCACTTAATAGCTAAACTATTGCTTATGAGAATAAAGTTTATATATATATATATATATATATATATCAGTTTGATATACGTTATATACAAAAGTATATTATTTTCTCCCCTCACAAGTGGTTCAGGGTCAGGAACCAAATAATTCCATCTTATTATTATTGATATGCGGTTTATATTTTGATTAACACCATAACGCACAAAGATGAGTTCTCAAAGTTGAGGAAACAAGTTAGTTTTTCTAACATGAGAGGGAGACAAGATACAACAGTTGAGAAAAGTTACATGGAACAAATTATCATTTATACATCGAGATTCTCGAATAAAATAATATGAACTTGAAGTTCATAAAAGGATAATTCATGTGCAATTTATTGCAAAGCATGCCTGACGCATTTGCTAACCCAAAAAGTAACTATATTCTCACTGCATATGCTCATATTATAATAAGTCCTAGAAGGACAAAGTCTATGGTAAGCTTAAAGTATATAGACAATTCGGCTTCAAATAAATTTCTTGATAAAGAAGATGAGCAAATGATCAAAATAATCATAATAAATGAGGCAAGTGATCTAGAAGATCACATGACATAACATTTCATAAAATCTCATGAGAGATTCAAGTACCTGAATATATGAATGAAGAGATTATGTTATGTCATTATGAAAATACATTGAAACTGATATAAAATCTTTGTTGACGTCAACCTTCAAGAAGCTAGTGCACAAGATTGGGATGCGAAGACTTAAGGATGTGAATTGATGCTCTCGTCAGGGGGAGTTAATGCGCGTTGCACTCTTTTTCCCTTACAATATTTTGTCCCACTGGGTTTTCCTTGTGAGGTTTTTAACGAGGCAACCAAAAGGTGTATTGTTAGATATGTGCACTCTTTTTCCTTTTCTAGAGTTTTTTTTCCCATTGGGTTTTCTTTTAGTTAAGGTTTTAACGAGGCATGTTATCATTGAATAGACATTCAAGGGGGAGTATTATGACTATAATTCTATTTAGAGTGAATGTCTATCTCGTGGAGAGTTTTACTTTGTGACTAAGTCATATTTCTCCTATAAATAAAGGGGTCTTACCCCATTGTAATTCATCCCAAAATTCAATAAGAATTCTCTCTCCCTACTTTTCTCTACAATATTGTTCTTCTTCTTTTATTATTTTATAACAATACTTGTAATATAATTAGCCAAATCATTTAGTTGATGCAGGAAATAAAATTTATTTGGCAAATAGTACTTACAATATAACTATTTCATAAAAAGCAATATCAGACTACCCGCAAACAAACAAAGATAAAAGTTGCATTGGCAAATAAAAATGGATATTTTAAGAAGGCGAAATGGCTTTTTTGGCCATTTAAACTTACATCAGTTTTTAAAGCCGATATATGAACTTTTGAGTTTTCCATTTGAACATATTTGCTTGAAAAATAGCTACTAATAAATGATCACGCCCAACTATGCCTTATGAAAAGGACGGTCGTTACCAACATAATTCGGTTTACAAATTCGGAGTCGAATCTCACAGAGAACTAAGGATTAGCTACAACTTTTCAATATTGCTAAGAAGATAACCTCGAACAATTCCAATATTATAAATATATATCATGTATCTAATTAACTAACAAACTAAATAAGTAGATTAACAACTAAAGATACTAAGGGTTAGAGACAAGATTCAGAAGGTTTAGAGTTATAATTTCCCCTATTGTCGGAATCCTTCCCGCTACATTTTCTATAAATTCTCCTAAGTATTCTCTACCGATCACGATGATATGACTGGTGTAACTCTCTCCCGAGTAACTACCACAATTTACTAGATATATTCTCTCAATTTACGCTAACTGGCATTACATACGGCTCGCTCGGATCACACCTAAGGTTTCGTTATCCCTAATCCCACCTTTAAACCCTCTGTATTGATTTCTCATATACATAGGGAGTGATGTTGTTCAACAACTACCTAAATATGCACTCTCTCTCGAGTAATACACACTAAATAGGCACATTCGATTTAGCTATTCAACCAACCATAATAATAACGTAGTTGAACAAATAAAGAAAAATTTACAGCAAATCTATATTAACATAACAGGAAAATCATCCTCCAATAGGTTCCATCAAAATACCAGATAACAAATTAGCTATTCATAATAGTATACATAATTACATTACTACAAGTCATAACCAATAATGGAAATTGGAAGAAGGAAGTGAAAAACTCGTGAGGAATTCTCCGCCTTATTCCTAGTGCGTTCTTGCTTCCTTTTAGGCCGAATCCCCGATTTTCTCAGCCTCCTTGGGTCTAAATTGTGTTAAAAGTATGTCCTAGGTCTGTCCAAGTCCCTCAAAATAGCATTTTACATGCATTTATACCAAAGAGGGTCGGGCCCAGACGAAACACCTTTTCCTACGCGAAATAGGACTCTGGATCTGTAAAATTTGCACAGGCACACCGCACGATGCGGCGCAATGTGCAGTGCGGCAGTGGGGAAGTTCAGAGAGCTGTTTTCTGACAGACTGATGGAAAATAGCATAGATGTAGCGCATTGTGCGGCGTGGTAGTGGAAATTCGCAAAAATGCAAAACCTAAAAGTTGTAGCCCTTTCTAATATATTGTGGATCCCAAACGGAGTTTTGAGCGAAAAGTTAAGAAGAAGAAATCCAAAGGACAAACAATAATGGTGTTTTGCAACTAAGAAGAAGAAGAAGAAATCAAACAGCTCCTAGATACATAAAGATGAAATCATTAGCGAAACTCCTGAAATACATGAGACATGAATATAGAGAAGAAGAAAGCGTGTATGAAGTTACCCAAAAATTAGATATCAATTAATTTTTCCTCTTTTAAAATAAGTAGATACAAATTAAATGGAGTTGACCAAATAAGGCGCCCTAAAATTTTTACTTAGTCCACTAAAATGCTAAACGCCCCTAACACCCCTCCCCCCCCCAAAGAGGAAATGGTGATTTAGCTTGGAAAAGGGCCAAAACTATCCCTGTCGTTTGTTAAATGGTTTATAAATACCCTTCGTCTATCTATCCGTCCAAAAATACATACGACATTAATTCTATTATTAAAATTACCCCACGTTTAACGGAAGAACTTGTGGGCCTTCAATTTAATGACGTGACAATTTTTAACTAGGCTATGTGGCAGTTTCGGGCCAAAATAACTTATTTCGACCCACTTACCTGATCCGACCCTAAGTTTGCTACATGGGTCATAAAGCTACATTAACTCTACGATTTTCATTCTTCTTCTCCCAAATAGGATCTTGGTCATCTGAAAAGCTCATATGAGCTTCTGTCTCAAAATTTCCTTTTTCTTTAAAGCTTGATTTTGTGTAAACATTGCACCTTTACTAAATTACTTTACAACTGAATTAAATCACTCATCGGAAAATTCAAAACACTAGCTGGAAAAGTAAATAATTTTGTTAAAGTTATTGGAGAAATTAAAATGGCACCATCGACGAATAATCTAATTCTATCACTGAAGGTTGTGCTAATATCAATAGGGGCATTTACCTTAGTAATGGTATTAAAAGCTTCAATTCCACGGGGTTTTAAGCAATTCCCAACCATTTGGAGTGCCATTATAGATTGGCTTAAACCTCTTGTTTCTCTTTATTTTTATCAATGGTATAATCATCGTCATCGCTGCCATTTCTTGTTCCTCGAACCATAAGGAACCCAACTAATCGAGCGATTGATTTCAACTGTTGATTACTCCTAGAACACCTCCACAATCAGATTTGATAGTGATTACGTAGTCGGAGCTTCACTCAGTTAAAAGTGAAGTAAAGGAAGTGTTTGAAGCAGCCACACCTGTGAAGGTGAACAAAATTTTTACCCAGGTGTCTCAGGTTAGAATAGCTCTAGAGCTGTAAATGTGAATCTGGTAGATGAAGATGCGAAAGATGAGCCTGTTAACATAGATGTGATTATGATTCAAAATCTGTTGTGGCTTCATTGCAGGAAGCTGAACTGAAATTTACTAGCGTAAATTTGGTCCAATTTTGTTCTTTAATTTGTTCAAATATGGAGTATGATTGGAGAAGAAGAAAGGGGGAAGTCAGATTAGTGGGAATTGGTGAGTTAGATTCCACCCATTTTTGTAAATGGGTTGGATAAGGTAAATGGGTCGAAATAATATTTATTTTTTGTTCCAGTCAAAAATTGCCACGTGACCAAGTTAAAAATTGCCACGTCATTAAATTGAAGATCCACGGGTTCTTTCGTTAAACATGGGGGTAATTTTAATAATAGAATTAACAATGTGTGCATTTTTGGACAGATAGATGGACGAAGGATATTTATAAACCATTTAGCAAACGATAGAGATAGTTTTGGCCCTTTTCCGTTTTAGTTATTTTCATTATTTATGTACTACTTCAAAGAGCAACTAAGGCCTCGTTTGACCATACATTTTGGCAATATTTTTTCAAATCTTTTGTGAAAATATTGTTTGTTCATAGATTAATGATCTATTTTTGAAAAATATTTGATATTATTTTTCAAGTTCCCAAAATCTAATTTAGGGTAAATTTTGGGTAAAACTTGTTCTCCCACTCAAGAAACTTCAAATATTTTTTAGATAAAATGCATGTCTACATATAATTTCAACTTCCAAAAATCATTTTTTCAAAACTACTTCAAAAATTATTTTTTCTAAGAATTTGGTGCATGCATCGACTAACAAGGAATTCTTTTCTCCTTGTCGTTATAGTTTATCAATTCATCTAACACGTGATGAAGTCACAAGACTCATGAGGCTGAATATAAAATGGACCCTCTATTTTCCACTGTAAACTAAAGGAGCATTTGCTGAAAAGGACACTTAGAACCAAAAATGCCACATACCACAAGTAATCACATAGAAAAAAGGTTATAGTTTACAAATATTTATTGAAGCATCTTGAATTTACTTTTCTCCAAAAAACAAAAATAGGAGATGCTATCCCTGTATAATCATGAGGAATATAATTGAGCTAGTTCATCTGAGAAGGCCTTCCTAATGACATCCCTCTTGAGCTTCAAAGCTGCAGTAACAAGACCTGATTCTGGAGTCCATGCTTCCGCAAGCAACTTGATCTTCGCTGGGATCTCAAACTTTTCCAAACGAGCAGCCTTCGCTGCCTGTACAAGATAAGTGGGGGTAAACACAATTCAATGAACAATAGATTCACAATATAACCAATAACACTGCAGTCTAGACGACAATGGTATTTAGCTACGAAAACATGGAGTAGTCCAGCAAATGTTATGGTTACACTCAAAATAGATGAGGCCTTAGCTGAATGTTAAAAAGAAAAAGGATTCTTCTTTGCTAATGACAATTGATAAACGATGTTGCATCAGTTCATAAAACATTGTTGAGTGCCAATGCTCGCTATAATGGTAATGACGTGTTACATTTTCTGTTATAGTGAATATATATGGGGCTTCCCTTTCAAAACCACAAAAGTTAATTGACTAGTAGGTGTTATAAAATATTTCAACAATGAACCATCCTACAAGTAATAGTAGTTACTGTTCAGACTATTGAGTTGCTAAATCATCTGCAAGTCATGTTTAAATATAGCTATGCAAAAGGAAAAAGAAGGAAAAAGAAGAAAATAAAAAAGAGAGAAGCTCTATATATTTGCATGCACGAAAATACCTTCACCAAGGAAGCATATACTTCCTTGACAGTTTCTTCTTTCTGACATAACTCTGGGAAATCGCCAAAGTCAATACCGTGCTTCTTAGCCCAGCCTTCCACAGCAGCCTGAGCGGCAACCACTATAGCTACACAATAACTATGGAAAGGATTGGCATGCAACATTATATTGTCGACATAGGGACTGATACTAAGAGCAGCCTCAACCTGCACATTGATGTATCAACTCGCACATCAGTAAATAAAAAAGCGCAGGGCGTAGGCTGTGAAACCAGGAGAATTTAGTCTACCAATGTGCATACATTTGTGTGCTAGTATAAAAACTACCATGTAAGAATACTAGATCCGTTGAAGACATAATTAAGTAAATAAAAGTGTGCTCTCTTTACCAGCTTAAACTTTTAAATGAGATAATAGAGCATGCAGAGGTCCTGGGTTCAAGTCTCACCGTCACCCAATATCAAAAAGAATTTTCACGTGCTTGACTCATTAAAATGAATCAAGCCTGCACGTAAGGTGATGCGTTGAAGACATAATAAAGTAAACAAACGTGTGCTTTCTCTAACAGCTTAAGCTTTTAGATGAGATGGTTACACACTTCAAAAAGATCGCACCTTTCCCAAGGAAACATATTCTCCGTGCTGAAGTTTAACAATGTCCTTTTTCCGGTCAATTATCTCAAGGCAACCGTCTGCATGAAACTGCCCTATGTCACCTGTGTAGAACCAACTCATTCCTCTCTCGTCAACCTTAATACAGCAAAAAAAAAAAAAACCATTGCAATTAAAAAATATACCAGTCATAGTTGTAACACAAATACTCATCAGAGCATACAATGTAGAGCAATACGTACCTTGTACACTTCTTTCGACTTCTCCTCATTTTTGAAATATCCGACGGTAACATTTGGTCCACCAATAACAATCTCACCTCGAGGCATTGGGGAATCACTTGTTAGATATCCACCCTCAGCCCAATCTATCAACTACAGATGAAAGTACTACATTAATTACGAGTATTATCTAGTGAAAGCTAAAAAGATTGATTGCAGAAGCTATCATATAGCTGTTAGAGTTTCTCATGGACTTGAACAACAAAAATGGTTTGGAAAGCAAGAAGATCAAAATGTAACACGGGGAAAAAACAGAATGGAGATTTGAAGCACAAATTTTATGTTAGAGGTTGCCGATGGATCATGATGTGGTACTCTGTCAACTTACAACAGAACCATCTGAAACTTAAACCATATAAAGCTAGGCACAGGAACAAGAGCATTACATAAAAGATAAAATGCAAACCACAGGATTTAACAAATAAAGGTGAGAGATGCATGTAATAAGATTACTGCAATGGTTTCTAAAAATTTGAAATGCACAATTCTTGACCTCAAAATGGGGTAATGCTCTCCTACTTGCACAAACGAATGAAGCCAATGACCATAGTATGATACAAGGACATAGGGGAATGTGAAGCTTTGACTCTGCTCATTCTACTTTACCTTGATGTATGAGCAGGGGAGTGGAGGACCGACACGTCCGACAGAAGTATCATCATAATCACTGAATGTTCCACCAGCACAGGTTTCAGTAAGACCATAACCTTGGCCTATTGGAGCACTAGGAAAATAAACCAAGTAAGATGAGAAGTCTGCAGCAAAAAAAAAAAAAGATGCTAGCAAGAAGAGAATATTTCTTGTCACAATGTAAAGCTGAATATTATTTTCTATTGTTGTTGATGACAAGAATTTACTAAAATATCAATTTGAATGTCTATTTTGATGGAAATGGAGTCCTTGATTAAAGCATCATACTTTTTATTAATTAACATAAAATTTCATCATTCAAGTAATGTACGATGCTAGTTATTAATTAGAACACAGGGCGAAAACATCAAAAGATATGGCCACACTAAAAGCCTAAAGGTTAAGTTTTTCTCAGGATTCTCTTCCTATCATCGGGCAGACAGGTAAGGCAGATAAATATTTTCAAGTTATCAGCTACTAGATAGATAAATATTTTCAAGTTCTCAGCTACTAGATTTACATCAATAGAAACAGCATATAGACAACATTACGTCTAAGTTCCTTTAAATTGGACACTTCAAATATAACAGTTAATGACAAAGAGAACCTAAGGGGAGAACAAAACCCCGAGGGACAGCAACAGGTGTTCATTGGACACTTCACAATATAAAAGTTAGTGAAAACTAGAATTTAAGGAGAGGAATAAAATTTTCAAGGGGAAGATAGCAACAAGAGTTCCTATGTCTGCCACAAAAACTACCCAACTTCTTAGTACGTTGTGTGGATCAGTCAGTTAGTAAAAGGTGAAAAGTGGTGAGATTGATTGTAGATTTTAGAATGTTGAAAGAGATATTATATGCAGACAGATTAACCTTGAGACTATAAGAAACAGGCACTGTTGAAGTTGAGAAGGTAACTCTTGCTGCCAATCTATTTTCAAGTAGTAGTAAAATCGTTACACAATGCGGATATCAAGCAAATGCTCTAGAGCATCATCTCAATGGCCTATGGGGATCATGGTCAGAGGTCAATTAGAACTTTATATATTAGTTTCAATTGGTTTCAAACTAGTGAATCCCTCAGATCATTGTATTCTGTGATGTGAGGTAAAAACTGCTACAATGAAAAATGTGCATATTAAGCTTTCAGATCATTTATGTGGGGGCATAGTGTCGCAGTTACTCACCCAAGGCATATGTTGATAAATCTCTGAGTATCTCCAGAGAGGGGAGCTCCTCCTGACAGGATAAAACGGATACGGCCGCCCAGAATTGCTTGAACCTTCTTAAACACTAATAGGTTCCAGAATTGTTTTTCTAAGCCCCAAGCTCCAAACCAATTACCATTAATTGCAGACTGTCTGCGAGAATATGCCAAATCAAACAGCTTTTTTGATAATCCGCCTGCAGCATCTACCTGATTTTTACCAATGTTAGCTTCACGTACCAACATCGCGTGCTAGGTATGCAGAAGCAACCAAAATAACTAAGAAAAGATATCTTTTGAATCCTAAGTTATACCTTTTTGCGCACGCCATCTCGAACCCGATCAAGAATTGCTGGGACAGCTGCCATCACTGTTGGCCTTAACACAGAGGCATCTCCTTTAGTTCCTTTCTTTATCTTATTTGAAGTATCAGTAAGAGTCAGAGGAGAGCCATATCCTATAGAACCACCAATCCCAGGTACTATGGTCTGCAGAGAAATTAGAATTTTAATTTATTAGATACAAAGTAAAGACATGAAAAAATCATACACCCAACATATTTGGTAAAACATTGGTACATTACCTCTGCTGCAAGTTCGAGAATATGAGCGAGCGGTAGGTATGCTAAGTAAACATCTTTGCTTCCAAGACCGGGTACAATTGTCAGAACAGCAGAAGCTGTAGCTAGAACGTTCCTGTGTGTCATCATCACACCCTATGCACCAGATAAATTGTTAGTGATTTTGCAATGATTATTTTTTCTTCCTAGAGAATTTCTTGACTCATCCAGCTACTTGAGGAAGAAAACAATGCAATAAAACTTTGGAAAAATCTCACTTTCCTAGTACAAGTTGGTGAACATTTTTAGCATTTCCGACACCTTTACCATGAAGATGTTGAATTAGAACAAGAGTACGAAATTCCTAAATCTCTAGCAAAATCAGTTATCACATTTTCTACGCCTTTTTCTCTCTTTAATACTAGAGATTATCTTAGTTCCTTCCATCTACTTTTATGGGTATACTGAGTGAAATCACCTATTCCTCCCTCAAAGGATATGAAGCAGGTCTTGTAAGTTTTTCCTCCAAAGGCTAAGGCTCACATGCAATGTTCCAACTAATAAGACTGTTTTCACCGATTTGAAGCAGTGAGAGTGTGAAAATTAACCTTGGGAAGACCAGTACTTCCGCTGGTATACATGATCACAGCAATATCAGCTGCAAGAGGTAAATCTGGGTCAACAGGGTTTTCTCGGCCAAGCTTCTCCACATCAGAAAAGGTAGTCAATGTCCAGTTGCTCCCTGCGGCAACCAAGGCACTTGATGGAATCTCATCCATGCATATCACACGTTTGACAGTATCAAGTTGTCCACTAATGTCTACAAGTTTCTTTAGTTCCTTTTGCCCGCAAATGACAGTAGTAACCTCTGTCTGAAAAAGAGAACTAGCTGACAACAAGCAATATGTAGCATACAAAACACTTCAAGAAAACAGAATGAACATTTGACAGAGTACGTGAAAACACAGAAATATCTAATGAGGAATACATAGAAATCAAATTAAGATTCCATAGCATATTCCAGCACACCAATAATATCTTAAAGGACGGCATTTAAAACACAAGTATCGATGAAGGCAAAGTGTCAATTCTCAAGTTCTCAAACATCTAGATCTTGCATAGATGAGTTGCTGCAGTACTATCTTGGTACTGTCTGACATATTTTTAAATAAATTTTACTCTTTACTGATTGGGAAAAAAATCATTCATGGATAAATCAAACTTTAGCTAAAAGTGGAATGCTGTCCTTTTCTAATTTCAGCCAGAAGCATGCTAGAGCTTCATTGAAGAGATTATGACCCCTTCAAATAGATTAAGAGAACAAACCTGATGAAGGACTCTGCTAGAGATTATCAGTTTCTACCCGAAACTAACGATTTCATCGCCCGGGGGAATTCATTTGTCAATTTACCTTTCTTAAAGTACCACTGTCTAGCCTCTAGGGTATTTCAATATCTTCCTATGTTTTAAGGCTTTCCTTGTGTCTAGTATAGAACTTCAACTGAAGTTATAGAAGTATGAATACATTTTAACCTACATGGGGTCATGGAGGAAAACATAATTCATTTCAAACTGCTTCACGCGGCTAAAGTGGCCAGTACAAGTTGAAAAATGAAGATTAAGAATAATCCATGGAAACTGAAGAAAGTGGAGAAGGCAAGTCAGACCGATGCTTGACAACAGATATCAGTAAAAAGAACGAGTTAGCATAGCATCAAGCCCATATCTGAAAACTGATTTCGAGGAATAAACATAAGTAAATATGATTATCATTCTACCATAACTGATCTGTTTTCCCAAAATTGTACAGTGATAGTCTAGAAATTTGCACGTTATTTCACGAGAAGAGATCTTCAATTCTATCGTAACTAGGAAGGCCTATATTTAGGAATTAAGATCACCTGTACAACAACAACAACATCGTTCTAGTCCCAAACAAGTCGGACTCGGATATATAAATCTTCAGTAACCATGTTTTTCCAGTTAATTTCATCTCAGAGCAACATTATAAAATCATTTTTTTTCTTTACTAATTGAGACAGTTCCAATTACTACATCTAGTACAGGATTGCGCACACAATGGTGGTGTCACTAGTAAGCTCTTCCAAGTATGATCTATTTGTTATGCATAAAACACTATTCTTGAACCTGCTATGTATGCATGTTCTGATTTGTGACTGAGAGAAAAAGAGAGAGAGACAGGAAGAGAGAGAATTGACCTGATTTAATGAGTAACAGAGGGCCTCTTCACCAAGCGATGCATAAATAGTAACCACTGTCACATTGCGTCTGAAGCAACTCTGGTGTAGACAAAGCGACTCAATGTTATGTCATTGGCATGGCAAAATGTACAAATACATTATTCATATATTACTAGAATCTTAGCCGTTTATCGACGTGTTAAAAACATATTGTCTCTTGGAGTATCTCAAATCTACAAATGAACTAGTCCATAAACGTCATCGTCATCAGTGCAAACAAGGACTGCATACTTAGTTTCCAGCCAGGGGTTCGGGTGGAAACAAAAGAAATCTCTTTGCTATGTTAGTACAGAAAAAAATATGTACCTGTAATGCAATTAACCATTCTTCACATGTATCAGCAAAGATGGCCACACGTTCTTCTCTTTTGTGCCCAAGTTGAACCAAACCGGAGGAGAAGTTGCACACAATCTCAAATGTCTGACCATAACTCAACCACTCATACTCACCCAAGTGAAGTTTCTCAAATGACCTTCCATCCGCAGATATTTCCATCTCTCTGGAAAGCAGTTTCCGACTTCCTAGTAACTTCTTGTGACAGTACTTCTTGCATGAATACTCAAAAAGCTCGGCCAGCGTTGTGATTCCTTCCCACGCTGTTTCTACCGGTGCACTAAACCGGCAGTTTCGGATAGCATAGCCAGGTTCACCACCAACATCAACAGGCAAGCCTCGCTTTTTCCGCCTTCTTCTATTCTGAAGGAGAATAGTTACAACTAGAGGAACAAGAACACCAGCAACATAAGGCCCCATCTAATTTACCCTGACAAAAGCAAGCAATACACTTTCTCAGACTGGTCGCAGATAACGCTAAACGTTTTCAAGAGTGATAAAATATGTATTATCTAAAGAGACAGGGAAGGCAACAGAAAGGTTCTCAACAGTAATATACCGCGGACATCAATTCCCTCCACCATGCAACAAAGAAGAATAAGAAAGAACAAGACTATCTGCAATCGAACAGATTAAGATATTTTATCAAATTCTCAGTTCTTCCTCCTTTTCCATTCTTGTCTTGTAAAGGGAAATTGTCAAAAGATATTCATTTGTTACCCAGTATGAAAAATAAGAAGAAAAAATTTATTAAAAAAAAAAACGATATTCCAAAACAACATCATATCAACAGGTATCCACAAATTTAGACAAAAACTACCTAATGATTGGGGTGTGGCAATTGGGGTGTGGCAATCTGCTTTTCTTTATTCCACCTTTCTTTATTTCTTAAAAATGGTAAAGTCCAATCAGAAAAAGTCAAGCTACAGTTCCCACTTCCAAGAGGGTGTAGAGTTCAAAAAGATCCAATTTTTCAAGAAAAAATAATAATTCATGACAACTTAAAAACAGAAACTGTGAAAGCAAGCTCAAACAATCTATAAGGTGGAACAAACCAATCAAACTTCATAGTTCTGATTATTTCAAGAAAAAAAACATGTGGGGAATCGTTAGCCATCAAATTAGCAAAAGATTACATATGCAAAAAGAAAACAAATAACAGAAAAAATGCCAACCATTTAGTTCACATTGATAATAATTGGAAATGTCATTACTCAATGTAGTCTACTGAATACACCCATTCTCAAATTCAACAAGTCTAAGCTAGATTACACCTATTTTCAAGATTCAGAAATAAACAGAAAAAACGAAAATCCTTCTTCAGATAAATGACAAACGAATGTGTGGAATGATGAAAAAGAACGTACCTTTACCTTGAAGAATCCCAGAATTCAGCTGAAAGAAAAAGTAGCTAAATTCAGATGAATTAAGTGGGGAGGGACCAAAGAAGGCTGTAGGTTTTGTATGTTGGTTTGGCGGAGGGATCGAGAGAGTGTCCAAAGTTGGAGTTTCGGCCTATTTTGTTCAGCTACTGTAAAGCTGGGCAAATGCTTGTTTTTCTTGTTTTCTTGTGTCAGCTATTTCTGATTTGGATCATACACGTGGACTAAAGGGTTAATTTGGGTGATGGAGATTGCAGAGTGCACTGTTGAAATGGGGTGAGCTCCAAATTGTGATTTTTTGTGTTTAATTCCATTATGTTATAACAACAACAACATCAGCTATCCACTATAGTCCCAAATGGTGGGTTATGCAGGCCTTACCCTTACCCGATAGGGCAAAAAGCAGTTCCATTATATTATAAATTATATTCTATTTGGAGTTAAAGTCTGTCACTTTAAAGAAATTTTATGGTATTTGTTACATTGTGATTAAAGTTACTTTAGAGAAATATTAGCTATTGTTACTTTTTGAATAAGTCAATTTTTCCTGTAAATAAAGGGATTTTAATCATTGTATATCATCTAGAATAAGAATTACTACTTCTCTTCCTACTCTTTTTGTGCAGTATTCTTCCTCTATTGTTATTTCTTATTATGTTATTAATACGAGACTCTACCGTCTTAATAAGCTTTTTGAGAAATTAAGGTACAATTTTTCTTCTCTAATTTATGGCTAATATTACGAACGTGAGTTAGCTGCCCTAGAAATTTCCAGCAAGAACAGTATGTCATCGATGTTGGATGCGGAGATTGACTTAGATACAATGAGTCTTCGAAATTCCGTTTAAGATAGAAATAAATCGCCTAACAAAGACTGTGATAAGGCCATGATTTTCTTGCACTGTCATCTTTGTAACGATCTGACCAATCGTTTTGCTTTGTAGATCCCCATTCCCTTGTTTAAGACTTCCCGCATATGATTTTTTTATCTTATGGCTTGCAGGGATGGTTAGTTTGGTTTTGGAGGCGTTCGGATTGAATTCGAAACACTTAGTTCCATAATAATGGCCTAAGGTGGCTAAGTTTGACTTTAGTTAATACTTTGAGTAAACGACCTCAAAATCGAGATTTGAAGGTTCCAATAGGTTCATATGGTAATTTTGGACCTAGATGTATGTCCAGATTTGGATTTAAAGGCACATGGTTGATTTAGTTAAGTTGGGCATTTGAAGGTTTAGAAAGTTCATAGGTTTGAAAGGGAGTTGACCTTAAGGCTATCGAGTTAAGATTGCAGTTTCAGAAGCTGGAATAGGTTTGTTTTGGCATTTGGGACTTGTGTTCAAATTTTGGGTTCATTCCGAATAAATTAGGCTTGAATCGGACACTTGGTTTGAAGTTTATGAGCTTAAGAGTTTAATCTTGAGGTGCGATTTTCGTGGTTTTGAAGTTACTTATGTAATTTGAAGTCTTTTGCTGGAATGTATCATATGTTATGACTTATTTGTACATTTAGATGGGTCCCAGGGGGTCGTTCGTTTTGAATAGATTTTGGATCATTTTGGTTGATATTGGAATATCTGGTTTTTAAAGATTTGGCATTTTCGCATTTGCGAAAAAGGGGTCGCAGATGCGAAGCGGCCGGTGGAGCACAAATACGAGTTTTGGCTTGGGTTGGTTGGTGTAGAGATGTAAGGTATTTACCGCATCTGCGGAAGAGGAGCGTAGATGCGGAAGTTGGGCTTCATAAGGAAGACCGCATATGCGATAATTTTTGGCAGAAGCGGAGTCGTTTCTACGATGTGGAGTTCGCAGAAGCGCAAAGTTGGAACCTTAGTGGAAGTCGTATCTATGAGGTTGGGCGCGTATATGCATGTCGTAGAGGCGAAAAGGTTACACCGATGTGGAAATGGCTGTGCAGGATGTGATTTTTATTTTGGAACTTAGGCTCATTTCATTCATTCCGTTTTTTGATTGGTCGATTTTGGGAGCTCTTTTGAGGGGAGTTTCATCAAAAACCACAAGGTTAGTGAATTCTACTAGTTTTTTTAGTTAAATACATGGATTATGTGTAGATTTTAATATAAGAATTAGTGCAATGGTGGAATTTTGTTGGAAAATCTAGGGTTTAGTAAAAATGGGTTTTAACCACATAATTGATTATAAATTTGCTAATAAGTTATATATTTGAGTTTGTAATGTCATGGATAATGCTTATCTCCAAAAGTTTTCGAAATTCGAGAATGTGAGACCGAGGTTGACTTTTATTGACTTTTCAAGAGGGATTGAGAAATTGCTCTAATAGTTAAACTATGAACATTTATGCATATATCGATTGATTTATTATCCTTTGACTAGTTTTGTTGTCATGTATCGATTTGAGGCTACTGGTTATGTTTGAGAGCTGAGTAGAGGGCTTGGAAGCAAGGTAAGTGTCTTGCCTAATCTTTTAAGAGGGAATTATCCTCGTAGGTTTATTTAATAGTTGTGTGATACTCGTTGCGTGTGTTACGTATGTACGAGGTGACGAGAGTCTGTACGTAGCTAGATTCATATTTATGTTCGGGTTCATATCATGCTTTAAATGTGATATTTGAATTAATCTTGTTTGTCTAATTTCTTAAATTTATAACTAAAATTGAGACTAGAATAAAATATTGACTGAGCCTCTTACTTTGTAATTTTGAAAATATATGATGAACGGTAGTTTCGTGTCTTCTCGATTCATATGTATTTGTTGTGAGTGAGGGAGTGTCTCTATTCTTATGGGATCAGACCATTCACCTCGGCAAAATTACAAACTATTTTTATGGGATCGGGTTGTTTGCCTTGGCAGAATTACTAATTATTCTCAAGAGATCGGATCGTTCGCATCGGCATGATTGTAAACTACTTTTATGGGATCGCGTCGTTCACTTTGGAAATGTTATAAATTATTCTTATGGGATCGGACCATTTGTCTCAGTGTTATCATGTAACACTACTCCTATCGGATTGAGCCGTCCGCCTCGGCAGACTCGTGTGTGATACTTGAGACTTGATTTGGTATTGGTATCAGTTGACCTTGGGCCTTCAAGACATGTAGTGGTATTTTATGATTTCATATATTCTTGCCTGGAAGTATTATTATTGTTATTTACCTGTCTCGTTGCTACTTGTTGAGATTCATACTTGTCTACTTTATGTACTTTATTATTTGACCACTAAAGTGTTAAAGTAGGCCCCTTGTTACTACTTCTTCGAGGTTATACTAGATACTTACTTGGTACACGCTAATTTATGTACGCATACTACACTTCTGCAATAATTGTGCAAGTACTTAGATAGTTACTTCTAATGGTCATTCGGGAATGTAGATGCACTACATTGAAACTTAGTA